>PVKH010035623.1:0-10000 GCA_004027955.1 Chaetophractus vellerosus
CCCACCTTATTTCTTCTGAGTTGCTATTTTGAAAATTTTGTTTTTCTCATGATTCTCAACCCTCATTTCTATCTTCTTTCTCCCCTAAGCAATTTCTGTAATTTTCTTAGGGTGTACCAAATGAAATTGCTGCTATTTGGCTATCTTTGATCTATAGAAATGGCAATTTCATATTTAATAGTTTTCCTCAGTGCCTAGCATGGTACCTGGCTGGTGTTCAATTAATCTTTGTTGAATGAACTAACAAATAAATCCTCTTTTTTTCTGCTTTGGCCAAAATGTTCTAGGAAATTTATACTCTAGAGGCTGAGATTCTAGTAAACGTTAGGCAGAACTCTTTTCCTCTTTTTTTAAAAAATGTTTTTTAAATTGAAGTTTATTCACACATGAACGTCCATAAACAAGTGTATAGTAAAAGTTGTGAACTTACAAACATGCATAACATCATACAGGGTTCTCATACATTACCCCACCACCAACACTTTGCATTTTTGTGAAATATAATTGTCACAATCTCTGAAAGAGCATCATAAAAACATTACTACTAACTATAGCCAATATTATATTTGGTGTATTTTACCCCCAACCCACCCTGTTGTTGACATCCTGCATTAGTATTATATACTTGTTATAGTTCATGAGACAATGTTCTCATATTTGTTCCATTAACCAAAGTCCATCTTCCACCACAGGATTCCCTGCTTTGTACAATCCATTCAGAGTGTACACCCAGTGGTTCTCATATTCATCACAGAGTTGTGCTATCATCACCTCAATTTTAGAACGTTTTCATTACTCAAAAAGAAAAAGTCCCATACTCCCTTATACCCCACCCTATTGTAGTCCCTTAAAATTGATATATCTTATTTTAGAGACTGTGGACTCAAGAGCTTCTATCTAATTATCAATGATCTTAGCAAATTTGCTGATTACCTGATTCTATTGATCTTTTTTTTTTATCACTGTACTAAAGATAAACCTGAGGATATGCTTGTGAGCAAGCATGTGGTTATCCACATTAACATTGTCACATACACATTTCCATGAATGTTAGTAAATATAAATGTTATGGTACAAGCATCTTTTTGTGTATGTACATATATGTAGTTAGCATCTGAAACATTAATGCTTTATACGTAAAAGAGAAATAGCTAGTTTAGAAATAGCAGAAGTTGAAAAGAAGGTTGTTGCTTAAAATATATTATTATCTGAGAGTCTTATTAGCAGTAACATGAAATACCTGTTATTCCCCAAAACTTTCACCTTTGATATTCCACTACTCTCAATGGGTCTTGAGAATTTATGCCCACTGAAACAACAGCTGGGCCCTGGAGAGGAGACATATTAATTGAGGAAACATTTTAGGTTTCCTGAGTTGTCAGAGACTGGAATTGCTGATCATGTCTGTGGAGTTTTTTAGTTGAAGATGCTTTCAATACTTTAATATGTCAGCTCATAAACCCATTTTTTTCTAGCAATCAAATAAGATCTTTGTTTAATGCATGGACAAACAGGTGCAGAATTTTAAAGCAATTAATCTAAAGAACTTTAGCAAGAGAATCAGGGGAGCATTGAAACTAGGATTTCCGGTATCTACCCAATAGGGTTTCCACTTCACTCCCCTGGCATTAGAATTCTATGTAATCATTCAGTAATTGCACTTATGATTCATGCCCTGTGAATCATGAAGAGTTCTTTTGTTCTCTTTTAGTCATGAAAATGTGAAATTCAAGATCTGATTCTGACGTGTAGCATCAGCCACTCATGTAATGAAGGATATACTTTTTTTCATTCTCTCTTCAAAATAAAATTTCAATTACTTCAATAGCAAGAGCAATACATACCTTTTGTAAAGCATCCAATTAATATAGGGGTTTATTAGTCAAGAGTTACCATTTTACAAAAGAAAAATGTTCAAGTTTTCCACACAGCAGAAGCCTTTTGTAATGAAATCTCAAGAACTGGAAATTTTATTGTGTTGAGTGATAATTCCTCAGACACATTTAATATTGCAAATATTTTCTCTGCACTGAATCTGTTGTAATGCTTAATGTTTAAAAAAGCGTTCCTTTTAAAATTATTTGCCCTGCTCACATCTTATTTCCAAATAACCTCCAGATGGCTCTAGGAATTAAGTGGAAAAAAAAAGACCCTATAAAACAGCTAGAAGAAAATACAGGTGGATGATATGTGCTCCTAGATTAAAGAAAGACTCTAGCAATAAAAGCAAAGGAAAAGAAATAAAGGAAAAGATAGATTGATTTATCTTATAAAAATTAAACAATTTTAGACATCATAAGATGTAATTAAAATTAAAAGGTATATTTGCAACATATCTGACAGATAAAAGATCATTTGAAAAACATGAACAGATAACTCACACAAAAAAAGAGAAATACAGTCAGTGAACCTTAAAAACTGTTCAAGTTCACTAGTAGTCAAAGAAATGAGATTCATATTTTGTTAGAAGTGGAAGACAAAAAAAAATTGACACATTCAGGGCTGGGAAGGGCGTGGTAAAAGGCCACTCTCTGTTCACCACCAGAATTTTAGAAAGCAATTTAACAATTCAATAAGCATAGAGATTCTGTTCTTAAACATTACTAGAGATTATTGGCTCATCCATTATCATGAACTTAACTACTGCACTTTTTTGCTTTGCTGATTTGTAAAAATGTCTCATGAGTCATTCTCTAATCACAGCTCTAATGCCACCTCAGTTAATTTCTATATTTTCTGGGTGTATCACTGACAAGCTCATTGAAGTTCTTTTTTATTCCTAAGGGTTTTTCAAAAATTAATAAGTTGACTTCAACAAAGTGAACTGGCTGTTTTATTTTTTTCCCCAAATTACATTTCAAAAAGTTAAGAAATACTTTTATTCTTTTCTATTACAAAATAATACTTAGGTTTATTATAGAAAAATTCGGAGGGTAAGGAAAAGGAGAAAAATGCCTAATACTGTCTCCAAGTTTACCACTTGCAGTACATTATTCCAAGCCTTTTTCTAGCATTAAATGTATGTGTGTATTCTTAAGATATCTCCTTATGTGTTCAAGGGTATGTAAAGATGGATAGTAATATATGTAATATTTTTATTGAAATAAAATTTACATAACATAAATGTCACCATTTTAACCATTTTAAACGGTGCAATTTGATGGTTTTTTGTACATTCACAATGGTGTGCAACCATTACTATGATCTAATTCCAGAATATTTTCATCACTCCAAAATGAAATTCTGTGCCCATTAGCCAGTCACTCCCTGTTCCCTACTCCTCCCCAGCTCTTGGCAACCACTAATTTATTTCTGTCTCTTTTTTTTGCCTATTATGGATATTTAATATTAATGGAATCATACAATATGTGTTCTTTTGAAACTAGCTTCTTTCACTTAGCATATGTTTTCAAGGTTCATCCATGTTGTAGCATGTATCAACACTACATTTCTTTTTATGGCTGAATAATATTCCATTGTACAGATATACCACAGTTTGTTTATCCATTCATTAGTTGATGGACACTTGGGTTTTTCCACTTTTTGGTATAATGAATAATGCTGCTATGAATACTCATGTACAAGTCTTTGTGTGAACATAACATGTGTGTCATCCTTAGCTAAGTGCCTTACTTGCATTATTTCATTGAATCCTCACAACTTCCTGGAGTAGGCCCAATCATTATGTCCCTTTTGAGGGCACTGAAGCTCAAAGAAGTTAACAACTTGTTCAAAAGGCTCACAGCTAGGTGGGATAGATCCAGGATTTGAAATAAGGCAGTCTGTTCCAGAACTTGAACTCTTTAGTGCTCTTACTGCCTTAAGATGTTTATGGTCCATAAAGGTCTTTTGACAACACACACGTAGCAAAACAAGGCAAATTAAGTAAGAAGTGTAAGAGCTGTGATCTTAGAGTGCCAAGTTGGAATATGCTCAGAGAATTGGAGGTGGCAGGGTGGGAACAGGAAAGACTTTCCAGAGAGGGGAGCATATGAAGTGAACCTCAACTGATGGTTAGAAATTCAAGAAGAGGAACTGGGGTGAAAGCCAACTAAGTGAAAGGGCTATTACAGCGATGGCAAATTAGTTTCACCTCAAGTGCCTCTTACAGTTGATTTGTAGTGGCTGTCTGTAGCACTGTATTGTGACACTGCATCCCAGCTTGGTGGGAAAGATTGTGGTGATTAACTAGCAATGTCTGCCTTGGGCAGGGGAGGGGAAATTTACAGCATCTGTTCTATGTATTTTCATCATTGGACTATTATGACATGGGACATGAGAAATTATGAGTCATGTTTCAGAAAACAGTGACTATATGATTTTAACTGGATCATAGGATATGTAGAGCAGATTAGAGGCTAAAATAAGTTTAGAAAAAAGTGATGAGGCTATATTGTGGGGTGTCTTAAACGACAGACTTAAGAGTTTGTACTTAATTTAGCAAGAAGATTAATCTGGTGGAGGCATACAGAATGAATTGTCATGGGAAAGACTAGAGACAAGGACACTATTCAGGGCAAAGTTAAAAAAATTAGGCAGGTGATGATAACACTTTGTCAAAACAAGGAGCTACCTTTTTTTCCTATTAATTTGATAAAGATTAAAATGTAAGTGTGAGGAAATGAATCCTCTCATACTCTGCTGGTGATAAATTGGGTCAGCCTTTCTGGAGGACAATTTGGCAACATGTATTATATGCCTTAAAAATGGTCCATTCCTATTAACCCAGTATCTAGAAATTTATGCCAAGGAAGTAATCCTGGATATATGCAAAGATGTAGCTTAAAGATACTCATCACACTGCCATTATTAAAAACAAATGTAGCTCAAACACTGGCTGTGTGTTTCTTGTCGCCAAACTGAGTCAGGACTCTGTACTTATTTACATTCACCATAGAGAACTCACTGACATGAAAACCATTTAGTAAGTGTATTATTCAGCAAAAGGGGTACTGATGCAAAGTACCAGAAATCTGTTGGGTTTTATAAAGAGTATGTACTTGGGGTAAAAACTTGCCATTACAAAGCTCCAAAGCAGGGGTTCTTAACCTTTTTTGTCCCACACACCTCTTTGCCAGTCAGGTGCAAGCCACGGACCCATTATTATGTCCACACTGTACTGTGTATTATTTAATAAATATATCACACCCGCACCAATGCAGCCCCACAAGAATAACGTTTTTTTATTTAAATTCAAGCTCACAGACTCCTGGTTAAGAACCCTTACCCTAAAGCGTCCAACTCAAGGTACCGTAAGAGGTACTTTCTCATCAAAGTCAGCTACCATGTGTTGAAGCAAGATGGTGGGCAACCTCTGCCTGGTCTCTCAGGGCTTTCTCAGCTGCTCAGCTGCTCTGTTCTCTTTGGCTGCAAACTTTCAGGCAAATGACTCATCTCTGTTCCCATGGCTTTAGCTGTTTGGGCTTTCTCCTTTCTGTCAGAAGGCAGGACCAAATGACCAAGTTCTCTCCTCTTCCATGTATCTTCTTGAGTGAATGTCCATTTATATCAGCCCACCAAGGGGGTGAGGACTCAACCCTGAGCCACTCCCTACTGACGTGGTTGAATGAAAGCCCTAATCTTAACAGTTAATTTAATCAAGACATGGCAGCTGAATCTAATGCATTCAAAGGGCATCATACCCAGAGGAACAGGCCAGTTTACAATCTTTCTCTTTTTTGGAATTCACAAAAATAAATTCAAACTGCCACACTCCACTCTTTGAACACCAAAAACACATTACAATATTAAAAAAAAACACCTTATTCCAGGGAAGCAGGTGTGGCTCAAGCAATTGGGCCCCCATTTACCATATGAGAGGCCCCAGGTTTGATTCCCGGGTCTTCCTGGTGAGGGCAAGCTGATGGCCCGCACCCGTGGAGAGCTAGTGCAGCAAGATGATGCAACAAAGGGAGACAAGCAGACAAACACACAAAAAATGTGCAGCGAATGGACACAGAGAGCAGACTGAGCACAAGTGGCGGGGGATAAAAAAATAAAATATATCTCTTAAAAACACACAAAAAGCATTATTCCAGTAGCAATGCTAAATATATAATCACATCACAAGCAGTTTATAGAAATACAGTTTGTCTTGGGGCAAAGTCCTCTCTTGCTGTAGACCTGTGAAACATAAAACAAGCTATCTGCTTCTAATATACAAAGGGACAGACATAGGATAAACATTTGCATTACCATAAGGAGAAATTAGGAGGGAATAATGAGCCACTGGTCCCCAACTGTTCTGAAAACCTGCAGAGCATACTCCATTAGATTTCAAAGTCCAAGAGTCATTCTTAAGATGATGGTTTCTTCTTCTCCTTGGGGCCTCATGGAGGCCCACCCTTTCCACAGGCCACCCAATGGCCATTTTCTTGGTTCCACCCTCATCAAGCATCTGGGTGGTGACCAAGCTCCAGACCTCACCCTCCAAGAACATTGGGGTGATGGCCACTCTTTTCCCAATCTTTGGGGTACAGTCTCAACCCCCTTAGTACAGGGAGGGGGAGGCAACATTCTCCCTAATCTCTGGCATACAGGTCCAGCCTTCTCAGGACAGTGAGGTGGTGAGCTGGCTTTTCCTAATCTATCAGAAACAGGTCCACCCCTCTCAGAGCAATGGTGAGTAGACCTCACTTTCCCTAACACTTGGGGAATGTGTTCACCTTCTCTGTAGCCTGGGGCAGCAAAACTCCCTGAACAGTGAGCTGGAAACATCTACCCACTTCAAATGCCAGGGCAAACTCATCCTCTCCATACACATAGGTGGGGTTCATCTCTCTGCCCAAGGAGATGTCTTAATTCCAGACTTCAGCTTCCATGGTTTTCCTCTTTAAGCTGTTTCCATTCCATCTCTCTCCTCCATGTCACTTTTAGTTCAGGCTGACAGTAGTTTTGTTCATACAGATCTTGCAAAAAGCTTATTGGTTTAGCCTTCAGGAAGCAAAGGTCCAAGCCATCAGACAGTAACACTTTTCACAAGTCTTTCCTGGATAACTGCATTTCCAATCCTGGCTTACAAGTTCAATGTTTAGCTAATTCCTCAAATGGGGCACTATCATCTGGGGGCTTGATATCCAGAGGTGTGGAATTTCTGGAATCAGTTTCTGGTTTCTTTGTGCCCAATATTTCAGTTATCACCTTATCTCTTTCCTCTAACATTTTTCTATAAACTATAAGGAGAAGGCAGGCTGCATTTTCCACATTTAGTTTGGAAATCTCCTTGGCTAAATGTCTAAACTCGTAATTTTCAAATTCTGCCTTCCATATAATATCCAGAGTCAATCTTGCTAAGTTCTCTGCAACTTTAAAACAGGCATCACTTTTCCTCCAGTTTCCAATAATGCCTTTGTTATTGCCTTCTATGGCCTCATCAAAAGTCTCTTTAGTGTCCATATTCTATCAACAGTACCTTCAAAGCAATCTAGACCTTTTCTATCAGCATTCCACAATTCCTCCAAAAATACTCCTTACCTATTTATAAAACCATTCCAGCATTTTGACAGTTGCAAAAGTACAACCCCACTCCCAGTACCAAATTCTGTATTAGTCAGTCAAAGGGGTGCTGATGCAAAGTACCAGAAATCTGTTGGCTTTCATAAAGGGTATTTATTTGGGGTAAAAGCTTACAGTTACAAGGCCCTAAAGAGTCGAAGTTAAGGTACCATAAAATGTACTTTCTCACAAAAGTCAGCTGCAAGATGGCAGGTGATCTCTGCCTAGTCTCTCAGGGCTTTCTCAGCTGCTCAGCTGCTCTGTTCTCTTTGGCTGCAAACCAGGCAAATGGCTCATCTCTCTTCCCAGGTTTTAGCTGTTTGAGCCTTCTCCTTTCTGTCACATGGCAGGACCAAAATGACCAAGTTCTCTCCTCTTCTGTATGTCTTCTTGAGTGAATATCCATTTATATCAGGGGTGGGGACTCAGCCCTGAGTCACACCCTACTGAAGTGATTGAATGAAAGCCCTAATCTTAACAGGTAATTTAATCAAGACTTGGCAGCTGATTCTAATGCATTCAAAGGGTATTATACCCAGAGGAATAGGCCAGTTTACAAACAATCTTTGTCTTTTTTGGGGATTCACAAAAATAATATCAAACTGCCACAAACTCCATGAGTTTACATAGTACATTTAGTTCATAATAGTGCAATCATACAGTATTTGTCCTTTTGTGTCTGGCTTCCTTCACTCAACATAATGTCCTACAGGTCCATCCATGTTGTCATATGCTTTATGACTTCATTTGTTCTTCCAAATGCATAATATTCTGTCATGTGTATATATCATTGGTTGATGGACACCTGGGTTTTCTCCAACTTTTGGCAATGGTGAATAATGCTGTTATGGACATTGATGTGCAGATAGCTATTTTTGTCATGGTTCTAGATTCTTCTGGGTATATACCCAGTAGTGATATTGCTGGGTCATGTGGCAAATCTATATTCAACTTCTTCAGCAACTGCAAAACAGTTCTCCACAGTGGCATACCATTCTACATCTCCACTAACAGTGAATAAGTGTTCCTATCTCTCCACATCTTCTTCAACACTTGTAGTTTTTTGTCTTTTTAAATAGTAGCCATTCTAGTAGGAGTGAACTGATATCTCATTGTAGCTTTGATTTCCATTTCCCTAGTTGCTAGAGGTGTTGAATGTTTTTTCATGTATTTATTTATTTATTTAATTTGCTATTTGTATTTCTTCTTTGGACAGATATCTATTCAAGTATTTTGCCTATTTTTAAATTGGGTCATTTGACTTTTAATTGTTGAGTTGTAACATCTCTTTATATATCATGGATATTAAACCCTTATTGGATGTGTGATTTCCAAATATTTTATTACATTGAGTCAGCTGCCTTTTCACCCTTTTGACAAAGTCCTTTGAGATGCAAAAGTGTTGAATTTTGAGGAGGTCCCATTTATCTATTTTTTCTTTTGTTGCTTGTGCTTTGGGTGTGAGATCCAAGAAACCACCACCTACCACAAGATCTTGATGACATTTCCCTACATTTTCTTCTAGTAGTTTTATACTCCTGGCTTTTATATTAGGTCTTTGATCCATTTTGAGTTCATTCTTCTATAAGGAGTGAGATGGCATCCTCCTTCATTCTTTTGGTTATGGGAATCCAGTTCTTCCAGCACCATTTGTTGAAGAGACTGTCTTGTCCCATTAACATGGACTTGGTAGGTTTGTCAAAAAACAGTTGGCCATAGAGATGAGGGTTTATTTCTGGACTCTCAATACTATTCCACTGATCAATGCATCTATCTTTATGCCAATACCATGCCATTTTGACCACTGTAGCTTTGTAGTATGTTTTAAAGTCAGGCAGTGAAAGTCCTCCCACATCACTCTTCTTTTTTAGAATTCTTCTGGCTTATTGGGTGCACTTTTCCTTCCAAATAAATTTGGTAATTGCCCTTTCTATGTCTATAAAGTAGGTTGTTGAAATTTTGATTGGTATTGCATTGAATCTATAAATCAGTTTGAGTAGGATTGACATCTTCATGATATTTAGTCTTCCAATTCATGAACATGGAATGTCTTTCCATTTCTTTAGGTCTTTATTGATTTCTTTTAGCATTATTTTGTAGTTTTCTGAATGTAGGTGCTATACTTCTTTGGTTAAATTAATTCCCAGGTATTTGAGTCTTTTTTTGCTATTGTAAATGGGATTTTCCCCTGTTTTCCTCCTTATATTTTTCAATACCAGTGTACAGAAACATCACTGATTTTTGTGTGTTGACCTTTTATCCTGCCACTTTGCTGAACTTATTTATTAGTTCAAATAGCATTGTCATAGACATTTCAGAATTTTCTAAATATTGGATCATGTCATCCATGACAATGACAGTTTTACTTCCTCTTTTCCTATTTGGATGCCTTTTATTTATTCATTTATTTTTCTTGTCTATTTTCTCCAGCTAGAATGTCTAGCACAATATTGAATAACAGTGGAGACAGTGGGCATCCTTGTCCTGTTCCTGACCATAGAGGGAA
>PVKH010035624.1:0-11709 GCA_004027955.1 Chaetophractus vellerosus
TAAATAAATAAATAAATAAAGCCCCATGTTACAGTTCCCACAATGCTAAGAAGGCAGTTTAGCAACCAGCTGTGTTTACTTGATCATGCCTTTGGGGTTTTCATGTTCCACACAAAGCAGTTTGCTAGCCAGATATTGTACTCTCTCTAAGAGAAGTTCTAGTAAATTTAATTTCCTCAATCTCATCACATCCCCAACAATGTTTTAGTACCCCTGAAATCTTGGTGTCCCAGGCCATTCCAAGCTCCTTTACCCTACATAAATATTGAGCTCATTTCCCGAAAGGCCCCTACAACAAGATGGAATGAGTGAAAAGTTTAATGAAGATTTATAGTTACTGATTTTATAACTTTAATTTCTTCAAGTGAGTCACAGCAAATATTTTTTTCAGGGAATAGTAAATTTGAAACTGACATTCTGATCTTACTTTCATCTTGAATTCTTTACTTTATATGGCTGGAATTTATTACAATAAAACTAAGAGCACATCCACTATGCATATAGTAAAAGACATTTGAAATTTTGAAATGCATAACTGTGGCCTTTTTTTTTTTTTTTTGAAAGTACCAGAGATTGAACCCAGGACCTTTTACATGGGAAGAAGATGCTCAACCACTGACCTACATCCACTCCCCTGTGAAAGCTGGTTTTTCCCATTTGTTTTGTTTTTAGGAGGTACCAGGGACCGAACCCAAGACATTGTGCATGAGAACGGGTACTCAACCACTTGAGCTACATCTCCTCCCCCAACTATGGCTTTTAATGGAGAAAATTGCCAGGCAAGGACATAATATTGCCTCAAAATATTAATGAAGAGCAAACAATCCCACACTTTATTCTCTACCTCACAAGTGTTCCATTTCTAACCCTAACTACAAATCGCATTAAAAAAAAAAATCCATCAGTCAACACACATTTTTAGCAGACAACAGAATTTTCATTTACCCTTTTAAAATCAGCCATTAATGAAAAAAATACAGTGGTAGTAAATATATGCAGGTTTAAGAACTACTGCCGCAGTGCTGGTGTTGGTAGGCTGTCTTTGCTCTAACTTTCTATAATGCTAGATATGTTCTCTATCTGCCTGCCCAATACAGTAATCACTGGCCACAATGGGCTGTTAAGCACTTGAAATTGGCTAGTGTGATTGAGGAACCGAATTTTATCTTATTTCATTTCAATTTTAAAATTCGTAGTCACATGTGGCTAGTGACTACTATGCTGGATAACACAGCATCATTTGCATTTGCGAGCACATTACACTTTGGTCTGTTACCACGTATATGACAAAGTAGAAACCCATAAGGTGAGTTCACCTCCCAACCCACACCTCAACCCTAAGGATATGCAGGTGAGAAATATGGTTTTATATTTTTTCAAATACCTGATTTTCCAGTCTCTCCACGTGCTCCTTTCTGCCGTGGTACAGGTAAACAACAACCACAGCAATTCAAAAAGAAATCAGCTGGGTCAAGGGTGATGTTTTCAAAGGGGGAAAGAGTGGCAGTGCCAAAGGCAGACTCCAAGGCTGAGGGTTCCATGGTTGGTCCTGCCGTGTCAGCCATTTCAGGGAAGGGGGTTTCTTCTTCTGCAAGTGGGCCACTGGATGGCTTGCGACCTTTCGGCATCTCTTTTCCTTCAGATTTCTTCGTAAACTTGGTATATGATGTGGTCTTTGCTACTGCATCCATGCCAGCAATAGCCAAAATAATTAAAATGACACAAAGCCAAGAAATCATCCACATATTTGAGTCTGAGAAGAAGATATAATAGGAATATATGTATATACATATTACATGAGGTCTAAATGAAAAGTCTAAGTGATATAATTATATACTTATATGAGACAAATATGCATATATATATGAACCAAAAGAAAGAACAGTGTGCATAATAAAAACTGAAATATCTTATGTGTAAATGCATGTTTGAATATTTTGTTTAAATTTCTATTATAAGGAATATTTTGCTTCAATGATCCTTTCTGGTTGTTTTTCCAGTGTTACATGTTCTCAAATATTGTTCTCGGTCATTCAGATTATCTTGCCAAGTAACAAATATGATCTATAAAAAATGCAACATGACTTAATAGCTCATATGCCCAGGGAAAACAAATATGTATAATTTCCTGACTGACCTCCTCAGATTTATAGGAATCAAATACATTTGTATTAGAGGAAGATGAAAAATATTGAGCTGAATAGTTTATTCCAGCAAACTCAATTATTTCATGAAAAAATACTGGTGAAATAGTCTTTAAATCTACTAGGGATAATGGGCCTGTTGTGAAAGCAATCTTTTCAAAACTATTGTAATAAACAGAGAGAGAAACTATTTTAAAAATCATAAATTAAAATATATGCTATGTCCTTATTCATCACATGTCATTTAACTCTCCAATTCTTTGCTTTATAATTTGAGGTGCTTTTCTGAAAACTCACATATATCCTGAATTATTTTAATGAGGCAGATAGTGGTTATTCTTACTAAGGCTTTTATCAATGCCCAAAGTGATATAAGGTCCCCACTGAAGGGAAATTCTGATAGTTCACAGTATTCAATTCCCCATAAACTTCCAGACACCTAATGGCTGCCAACAACATGGATTAGAAATGCATGTTTTCTGATAGGGGAAGGAAGAAGTACTTAGGATAAATAAGAAAAAAGTAAAGAGACTAGAAATAATCATAGTGAAAACAACTTCTCTTTCTAGACCCCTTGCTGTGAGTAGGTGCCTTACATTCATCAATCCAATCAGTTCTCAAAACAGCTTGGCCAGGTAGTGACACACGACCATTCACCTTCACAGATGAGGAGCTCTCAAGAAGTTACACATCTTGCTCAAGGACATACAGTCACACAGTCAGTGAGTTATGGATTCAGGATTTGAATCCAAGTCTGTTTAACTGTTACGAAGGGATAAAGATAGGAAGCTTTATTCCCATAATTAGATAATAATCCAAAATGATTAACTTTCCTTCAAGTTATCTTTGCCACCATTCAGCCATTCAACCAATATTTACTAAATATTGCAATGCCACAAGCAGGGAGAAATTGTATATGGTGACACCCACCACGAGCCATGGTCTCCAACTTCTGTGAGTTCACGGTCTAGCAGGTGAGATGAGAAAATTGTAAAATGAGAGAAGAAAGTGAAAAGGGCAGATGATCACGCTGAATGTCTGCAAATTCAGAGCCCTCTCCTCCCCTGCTATTATGAGCACATAAAATATGGTTACTATGCATCAGTTAGCTGGATCCAGCTGCAGCAAAAACTAGACAGCAGAATTCTTCTATTTGGATATAAAATAGTTGACTTTCATTAGTTCATTCAATTACAGTTAATAAAACATTCATTTGTTCAAAAACATTTATGTGAGCATCTAAGAAGTGCTAGGCCCTGTGTTGGGTCTTAGAATATAAAGAGAAATAAAAACCCAGCCCCTATCCCTAAGAAGCTTTACTACAGTAAACATCCCGATATAACTGGACCCACATCCCAAGGCTAAAGAAAAATCAAAGATCTGGCAGAAGGCCAAAATGAAACACTGGTGCCTTTTAATTTTCTCACCACTTTGCTATATTGTTTGCAAATTGTTGAATATTAATGTTCTAAGACATTGCTAATGTTTAAACACATGAGTCCATGTGGGAAAATAATCCTCCTTTTTTCTTACTAAAACTTATTTGTGATATTCTTCCATATGTATGAAGTATATCTGACCCTGCAAATGGGTTAGGATAGGGTCTTGGTAAACCAGTACAAAGCTGGCAAGTAAGAGCTAGCTGGTGGGAAAAGGGCAGGGCAGAGAATGAACCCTGAGAATATGATAAGCATGTCTGAGGCACTTTACAATTGTTAATATAATTCCACCACGCAAGAACTATGCAATGGAAGATTTACCATATCCATGTGATGGATTCTAAAACAGAGGCACAGAGAGGTTAAGTAACCCACCCAAGATCACAGTGTTAATAAGAGCAGCAGGAACCAGATGTACAAAGGCGAGAAAGAGAAAGGAAGACAGTATGCCCTCAAGGTAGAGGGTCAGGGGGAGAGAAGTTGGAATGATCATCTGGGGCACATCAAGTAGGGTGCTGTCAACCATGGTAAGCATTTGGGATTTTATTCTGCAAGCTATAAAGCAGCTGAAAGTTAAAGCAAAGGAGAGGCTTAATCTGGTTTGGTTTTAACTCCCAGGCACCACTCTGGATGCTGTGTGGAGGATGGTTGCAGGTGGGACAGAGATGCAAGCAGGAAAAAGAGGAAGCTTTGCAGCAGCTCAGGCAAGAGGTAGTGGTGACTTAGAGCAGTGTTTTGACATTATTTCACAGATTGAGAAAGAAATCGACTCTGGAAAATATCCATTACTTATTTATTTTCTAGAAGGAAAGGGCATCTTCGATTTGCCAAGCATTTCCCATTTTCAAAGTTAACATTGTATTTTGACTCTGGGAGATTTCTTAGAATTGTGGTTCTAATTTATATCACCTCGAGAAAATGAGGATAAGAAGAAAACAAAGTATTAGTCTGTGTATGAAAGATATCCTAAAGAATATGGTTAATAACTTTTCCTTTAGAGAAACAGGTTTAGGTTAAGTTATTCATCAAGTTTTAGTTTAAAACATGCCATGACTAAGAGAAAAATTTATACTGTGCAGCACAACCTAGACATAAAAATGTTTGTATAGAAATGGTTCTGGTTAAATTTTGTCTCCCTAAAACCAAAGAAATTAATCCTAAGCTTCTCTTGGTGAATTTTAGGAGAGTAAAGTGAGCTCTGAGTCTCAGATTCTGATAAAACAGTTTGAATGAGATGAGCCAGGTTAGGGGTGGAAGTGGGGGAACCTTCCCTGTTTTGAGATACAGGAGGAAAAGAGGAAGTGCTAGAAGAAGCCTAAGTCCCAGGCAAGCAGTGGATGGCTGCAGCGCTTCTTGCAGTGATGCTGGCAACTCTCTGTGGCTTCCCCGTTTAAATAAATAACCCAGAATGGGAGTGAGCAATAAGAAGCAGCAGACAAGACTATTCATCAAATAGTCTTCTTTTCCTGTTTAAAGGTCCTGGTGTTGGACTTCCAACACAGTCCAACCATGAGAGAGAATGAGGGAGACTTTCTGATAAGCTCTCTCCTCCTGCCCCAATTCTCACAGCAAACTCAGAAAGGCCTTCTATAGCTCAGATCTTGGGTTCATTTGCAAATTTAATGCTGTCAAAAGGAAGGAGAAGATATTTTGTGACTACAGACTCCTATTTTCCACTTTATTTGTTAAGGATATTTCCAGAGTAATTGTAATCAGCTCTGATAAGCTTTGCTCATCATTTTGTGTTGATATATGTAGCAAAAGCATCATAATTTCTACTATCCAGTGGAAGGTTATTTCTTCCAGAGTGTCGAAATAAGTGAATCCATTACAATTTTATTAAGTACATTGGAAATAACATTACATTAGGCCAAGTTAAATGCTTCTTGTATTTAACAAGTTCACAGTAGAATAAAACAGATATTCTCAGCATTTTTCTATTAGATAAGGGATTGGCTTTGGTTTTTAGTCTAACACCATGAGAAGAATCCAGCTGCAAATATGGGCACACTTTTTTCTCCATGCACGCCATCACTTTTCAGTTCCCTTTTTCTCCTTCAACATCTGCCTTAAATCAAAGTAATATAACCTGATGCAAAACATGAGAAGTGGTAGTTCAAAACCCAGGGCACGGGCACGGGCTTGGATGTGGAAAGGAACTACTTTAGGAGAACTGGGAGCAATCAAACTAGGGCAAGGTGAAGAATAATTATGCTGACTGCTTGATGGAAAAGTGAATTCACCTGCATAGATGAGTAGACAGTAAAAATGTAGATTTAGGCATGGAAATAACCCTATCTTCACATCTCCAGAACCTAAAAAAAAAATGCCTTCAAGGATGGGTTTGGGCAAAGGCAAGACAAAAATTATTATTATGCTTCATCTTTTTAAGTTCCCTCACAATGATTCTGTCTGCTAGAGTGGTTTTCTTATTTCAGGAAAAGAGGTAACTGAAAGAAATGGGGGAAAGCACAGCATGAATGTGTGGTATGCTACTGGACAACAAGGCTGCAGTAATTTCACAGGTTGGTGTTTTCCACTGACTAAAATAGCAGTGGAGTCCGAACACGTTACCTGATTAGATCATTGATTTGTTTATCAGTTGATCCTGTTAGCAGTTAATAATCTTCCAATTTTCCTTCTTCATTGAGAAACGTTATTTATACACCCATTAATATTAGTACAAGCAAACCTCTTCACCTTTGTGGAGACCAAGCAGGATAACTGTTGTGGGGTCTATTCTTCAGTGTGGGTTATGGCAAAAGAGTGAGAGGGCGCTCCATCTGGTCTATGAGGGAATTGATCCATCTGAAAACCACCTTAAAAGGCAAGATTTCTGAGGAGGTCTCAGGACAGACTGGTAGGCAAAAGATATTTTTCAGATAATGTGATAGATATGGAATTCTTCATCATGAGTAGCTTGTCTTCTGTTGTTAGACTGGTCTCTCAGTGTTGAAAGACCTGTGTTGATCTTTCATCAGGTTATTCATATGCTTATATGAAAGGGACTTAAATGTAAAGCAAACCTGCTAAAGACATGGCATGAAAGGCATAACTTATTATACAAATATATTTCCAAGTAAAAAATTTTCATTTTTCCATTTGTCTTTAATTTCTGCAATTTGTAAGATTCTGCCCCCTCACCACACCGCTATTTTTTTTTTCAATCCAGAGAGCTCCAAACATATTCCAGTGCATCAACATGTTTTAAAAACAAAGATCAGGAAAGTCAAGCATTTGACGATGTCAACAGACATTGCATATATCCCAGTCCCTATCCTGCACACTGGAACTAGTTCCACAGCCGCTTAAGTAACCTGGATCAAGGTTAGAGCAGGCCCTGTAGAAATATTTTATTCAGAAGTTGCTAAGAGAAGTCAGCCTGGCTTACAAGTATCAAGGTTGGTTCTCACCCTATCTCTAGTTCTCAAAAAGTTCATGAAAAATCCTTAATTACTCCTCACTGCAAGCAGGGCCATTGTCACCGACCCACACCATCATCAAAAATAAGCAGGAACATGGAAGGATACTGACCACACAGTGGTTTTCTGGGTTGCACTGGCATGCTGATTCTAGCACTCTCCTGCTTTGCTCTAACTCTGTAAATTGGCCTCAGCCTCCAAGACTTCATGATGGATCTGTGTTCAATTAACTCCATAAACAAGGCCTGAGCTTGGACCACTAATGTGAGTGAAACTGGACTAAGTCACTTCAGCTCCAGGGCTCCGTGACCTTACGTTGACAACAATGGCACAGCTCTAAACTCTTTTTTAGTTCTAAAGTATTAAGATTCTTTTCCAAACAAATTCTGGTTCATCAGAGTCAACAATCAAGAATTAAATATTGTTACACCTGGTCCGTACATGTTCCAGAACCTTCTAGTCAGCTCGTGGAAGGCTCTGCCTGTGACAGCAGCTCTGGAAGACCCTTTACAGGGTCAAGAATCACAGAATAACAGATGTATCTGATAAGTATCAGGTTTGGTATCAGCCCAGAGAAGAACAGAAGAGAGTCTGTCTCTAAAAAAGCTACCAAGAAGTTAATGCTTCACATGAAAAACGGCAGTCACTTCCTCTCTCAGAGCAGCCTTGCTATTTAATACCCCAAAAGACCAAGGACAAAGAATGGCATTGTATAAACACTGTAACTCAAGCAATTAGCCAGGTAATGGTCTGTGGGGTTCATTATAACAGAAAGTCAGTTAAAGCACTTGCAAGGAGATTATGAGAAGCCCTTAGATTTCAAATCTTATAAGCTACCCAGAAAGACTAAATTATTGTAAATGTCATATCACTACAGTAGGTATCACATAAATGAAAATAAAGTTTCTTTGCTAATATGGGCTCTTGCTTAATATCTCATAAATCCCAGAAATTGGAAAGAGCAACCAAGTGTCTAGTCTCCATTCAACAATAAAGAAAATAGGGTAAAGGATGTCATGTTTGAATTGAATATCTTCTTTCCCACCATTGGCCTAATTAGGTAAATCCTTGTATCTTTAGTTAATTGTTTGTTTTTTTCCCCAAAAATATAGTTATTAGTGTCATTTTGGGCTTCTGCCAATGGATTTAAGGAGGAAGAAGAGAAGAGGAATGGAAAAAATGTGAATTTCAGAAAGAAAATTGTTTCAGAAAGATCTTTATATGAGATTTCTACTATTTAATGATTTTCCTGGCTTCATTCTCACAGGAGCATAGCATTTCCAGTTTTTTTTTTCTTTTAATGCTAATTTATTATTAGAAAATTGCCTTCTTCAAAAAAGAAAAAAAAATGACAAAGTTCTTTATGAAATTTTGAAAATGCAAATAGCGTTTAGCATCCAAAGAGGGCCATAATGAGTTGTCCTGAACATTGGTAAAAAGAATATAATATTAAAAAAATTAGTTTCTGTCCTAAAAACCCTCAAGTCAAGTCTAAGCCAGCAGTTAATTTTATTCATGAACTATAAATCCTTTATAAAAAGGAATGAAAATAAAATGACCAATAGCTCTAGAAATGTAATGTTCCACTAATCCTATCATAAGAAACGAAATGCATATTTAATTTTTATTATTATTCATAATTGTTCTGTAAAATACCACAAGCATAACTTATTTTTAAAAGGAAACTACCTTTTCCCTTTGCTAGAAAATTGTTGTGATAGAAGCCATATTTTTTATATAACTACCTATATCATCTTAACTAAAGATATACCATGCTCTTATAATCTAAACAAAACTGGATATTTTTTGAGACCTTCATTGCATGCCATCTCTGAAAGGTGATTAAATCTTGCAGGGGACCAAAAAGTATAGTTTTACCCCAATAATGCTAATACATTGTATTCTTTCTTTAGAATTTATTCCTTTTATCTTACAGATATTCACAAATTTAATGACTTGAAAATATCATAACCTTCCACATTTCAAAAATCAATACAAAAAATTGATTTAATGCCAAGAGGAAAGACTTTCTTCCATCAATCCCATACTTCTATCATTTCTATTCATATTCTTATTACCTGAGGCAAATTATATCAACAGGACCTTTTTAACCTGGGATCTTATTGCAAAAGGCTTGATAAGAGATAAAGTAAATCACCATTTGTAATTATCTCCTACCTTATAGGTGTTTCCTCAGCTGGAATAGAACACTGCAAAATTCAATCTCATTTGCCATTAGAGAAGGGGGTCTGTTTTATTTCTTTCAAGATTTGCCCCTAACCAATGAGAGGGGAGTGCTGTGATGAGGAGCGTGGTGACTTTTTCCGATTCTGAAACAAAAACTCTGAAATGTGATGAAATGCAAATGTCTTGAGAACATTGAAGTCTTATTTCTTCCCGGACCTGAACTTGTCTGCCAATTCCCTTGACTTACAGGATTATATTTCATCCTAGTATTTCAAGGTCATGGCATCATAATGTCAAACAACTTTCCTGTTTGGTAAGTACTTTGGTGTACCAAAGAATTCACCACTGTAATCTGTTATTTGGGCAGCATTTGGCTATCAAAGGCATCAATATCCATTGTTGAGTGAGCCTTCACTGCACCAGAACAACCACTTGGGTAACATTTCTGAGCCCACATACTCACCCCTCTCCCCTTTATGCTGTGTTTCTGTCATCCATTGAGAATTGACTGAAGCTGTAGATTCTTGGCCAAGTTCATTTCTAAGATGTATCTTTGCCATTATTTAAGAACTACAGTGAGATGTCCCCCAGAATGTATAAATCATAAAAATGTTATTGATCCCTTAACAGTTCATTCATTCATTCATTCACCAAGGCTTCATGAGAACCTGCCAAGTGCCAGGCCCTGATTTGGTGCTTGACATAGAGCAAGAACACGATTGATATGGTCCCTGCTTTCATGGAGCTTATATTCTAATGGAAGAGATGACAAAAAATCGAAATACAGATGTGTAAAGAGCAAATATTAGGTATTTTAAAACATGCATAAAGTAAAATACGGTGAAGAAATGAAGAATGACTGGGTGGCTTCTTCAGACTATGTGCTCAGGTAAGGCTTTTCTGACAAGCTGACATTTAACCTGTGTGATGTGAATGATAAACTAATCATCTATGTGGATGAAATCAGAATGGGGAAGAGCATTTCAAGTGCAGAGATGGCAACAGGCATTGGACTATAAGACCTACACAAAATGGATCAGAACAGAGATACAAAGACCCCCTAAATTAAATCCCAGACAAACAAAATTGTGATTTGATTGAATTATCAACATATCTAAGACAGAACACCTAGAAGAGATCTAATAAACTAGCCATCATGATCAGCTATCAAAATATAGAAAAAGGTATGTCTGGTGGCACAAACAGGTCCAGAAAGGGCCAAGGAGCCTCAGTCAATAGGATTTAAATATTCCAGTCCCATTAGCAAGTTGATTCTCATTATGAGCTGGGTGCTTCTGATTAGTTTAACCAGATGCCATGAAATAGTTGATTAATGTCAATCCTCTTGTTCTGAATCTACACTCAACAAGCACTTTCTGATTCTGGTCTCAGAGCAAATGTGCTATCATAAGACTTCAAATATTTCACTGTAGTGATTGCTTATGGCGAGTTACAAAATAGTTTCTAATTATCATTTGGCTTCCCCTGTAACTTGTCTCCTTGGAGAGAATGCTGTGGTCATGTTGATACAATGGCCCTAGTGGTTATACTTCTTAATGTAAGTTAATAGGCATTCTGAAAGCTCTTCATAGCCTCTTCGTTTTAGTGTTTGTGACTTAGTCTCTGGGGGCTTAATCATTGCGGAACACTGACAAGTTCAAGTTTTGCCGAGCTACTACCCTGAGTACCCCTTCTCAGTGCTAGATGGTCTTCCCTTAGCAGTCACAGCCTCCTGATGCTGATTATTTTCTATGGCTACTGCATCCTCATCTAAAATGCCTGATTAGCCCCATGGACATGATGAAGAAAGCTACCTCACTGGAACAAGCTATCAAGCAGGAGGTGTATCTTGGGAAGCCACTTGATCTCCAAATATCAGTTTCCTCATCTATAAAATGGAGGAGTTATACTATGTCTTTTTTTCATAGATTTTTTTTGCTCATAGCAGTTTTTTTTAATTTATTTTATTAGAGAAGTTACAGCTTGACTGAAAAACCACACAAAATATACAGAGTTCCTAATATCCCTAAACACAAACACACACACACACACACACACACACACACTTATCCCTTTTATTAACACTGAATTAGAAACTTTATTAAAATTGATGAAACAATATTAATATAATTATACTACTAACTATAATCCATAGCTTACATTAGGGTTCACACTTTGTATTGTATAGTCCTATGGTTTTTTAAGAATTTTTATTCTAGTAACATATACACAACTTAAAATTTCCCCCTTCTGGGCCCGGTTAGATAGCTCAGTGGATAAAGAGCGCGCTGGGGTACCACATGGGAGGCTCCGGGTTCGGTTCCCGGGGACCTCCGCCACGGGCAGGGCAGAGCCCCCACGGGCATGGCAAAGTCACCCGTGAAAAGCGGAGCTGCTGCCTGCAAACAGCCGTGGAAGCCGACAGCCCGCAAAAACATGGAGGACTGCTGCCCGCAAAACATGGAGCGGAGCCGCCCGTGAAAACGGAATGGAGCCACCCTCGAATGGAACGAGCTG
>PVKH010035625.1:0-11706 GCA_004027955.1 Chaetophractus vellerosus
GCGGGTTGCCACAACGGTGGGGGGACAGGGGGGAGACAAGCAGACACAGAAGAATGCAAGAATGAACACAGCAAGAACAAGCAGAAAAGGGGGGGAATATAAAAATAAATAAAATAAAATAGCCTTGAATTTTTAAATGGGAGGCCATAAACGCATTTGAGTAGCACCTGCAGACATGGGTAACTACTGTGTTGATATTTGGAATTTAATACAAGCCTGCTCCACCATCAGTCTTGTAGCTGGAGCTTCATCCCTGAGCTGGCTCAGACTGATGGTATATTACACTTGCCCCAAGTTATCTAGTTCACAAGTTAAGAGGGGAATCTAAACATTGCATAAAACCTTGCTTTTTCCAGTTTCAAGTGACTATTTCAAGAATATCTTCAAAGAATCTCGGGTTTTTGTTTTAAATTTTCAAAAATGGGCAGCTTTCTTTGTATTTCACAATGTTGGATGATTAAATTCTCAAAAATAAACCAGGAGGCACATTTTAAAATATTGCTCACCTGATTCTATTCTAAGATGCTAATACGTGTGGCTTCCTTGTAAGTAACTGCTCTGTGGAGCAGCTGCCTGCATGGAAAGCACACCTTACCCACAGACGGTGATACAGAAGACAGAGCTTACTGACCTCACACAGTCTCCTGTCATTAGGAGAGGATTTGTGCACCTAATGCCCTTGGTATCGTTGACTCTCCTTACTGGTAAAGCAACACACCCCTGTACCTACAGTGTCACCCCTGGAAAAAAATGGAATCCTATGAAAAATAAGATAGAGGCATGGGCGTTCAAACTGAAGGTCCAATAAGGGCTCTTTCTTTTAAATATTCAGTTTCTAGGCTGGGATCCTCACAACGTGCGGTATCAAAATATGTCACTTTTTTGGCAGGATTGAGTGGTTCCAAGAACCAGGGATACGAAGAGCCTTCAGAATAACTAACAACATCAGTATTTCAGATGCTCTTTCTCTCTCATGGATTTACTCTCATTCATCAACTAGGGTATTATCTAAAAAGGAGAGGATGTAGACTTTTAGCAGCAAACAAAAGGATAAAATAGGTTAATCATAGGTTTTTAACAAATGGCTTTCTTCTTAATCCATCTAGTGTGGAACTTCCTTATCTTCATTTCTTACATCTCATCAGCTGTATATCAAAGGTGGGTGAAGACTCACAGCCTCTGATAAAGTTTGAAGCTTGTGGCCAGAAGAGCTGAGGGCTGAAAGGCCACATAGGACAACTTAACAGGCTGCCTTAATCCAGACGCCACTGATATGACACACTTAGTGCACTTCAGTTCAGATTTGTGATAATTCAAACTATTGTACAGTTGTTTCAAAAAATTAATAATATATGGTGCAGTAATGAATATTATTATTTGTTGCATTGTCCAATAATCCATATCTACTGAATTTCTCAAGTTTCATCTCACTTTATTAGTTTTTTCTTAATTGATGCCCTAACATAATATATAGTAATTTAAATTAATCCCTCTGAAATGTATTCAAAATATTGATTAATTTGTATTTTTCTCTAAATCAGAAAAATCTATCTTTCAGACTCCCAGTCTTCCCATCCTTTACTGTACTGCATATTAAAAAGAATTTAGGAGACCAGATCACAAGTTTATAAAAACTTTTCTTGAGATTTACAAAGCTTCAGATTTTGAAAAACATTGCACAGACAAAGAATATCAAATGCATACATTTTAAGCTAAGCATCTGCCGAAAATCAGCTCTTTTCACTTGTGTAACAAAGGTGAGTCAGATACTCTTGACTTTTCTACTCATCTGGAATTGTAGTAAATTTTTAGCCATTTTTTGAGCTCACTGAATGGTCATGGAGTTAAATCCTGGGACAATGTATGGTGGGAAAAATGGCCTCAAATGAGGTGAGTTGTCCTTTTACAGATTTCTATCCAGTCAGTTGTTACAGTTGGAGAAAAAAATGAATCTGAGGATTTGGAGTCATGTTCATTTTCTAATGGATGAATGTTCTATGCCCTTGAGTAAGTTAATCTATCTGATGATCTCTTTCTTTTTTAATGAAATGAAGATCAGAGAACTTATTTCACAGAGGAGCACTGAAGAAGGCACTTTCCATTTTCTTCTGTTCCATATTCCATTCTTTTAGGACTCCTATTTTTCCTACAATTGTTCCCTTTATGATTTGGGTGTGGGTGTCTGACTCAAGGTGGAGTACTCAGACTTGCTCACTCTCTTGGTGAAACAGGATGGAGAAGCAAGAGCTGAGCCAATCAAATAATGGTGGGTAAGAGTTTCTACATTACAAAACAGCATACAAAACAGACAAAACTCCAGTCTTTGTGGAACTCCCTTCTAGTGGTGGATGACAAACTAAATCACTGAAGCCTAAGCATCTAAGCTGATGAAAATTGTCATGGAGAAAGATAAAGCAGCAAAGGGGGATAGGAGACAGCAGGAATAGGAGTTTGGCATCTGTATGGTTAATGAGAATTCATACAACGGCAGGACAACGTCTTCATTGCTTATTGCAGTCATGCCATGGGCATATGCCTCTCCTTATTCCAGAAATGCTCTGTGCTATCAGACTCAAACAACCAAAAATCTTAGGTCTTTTAGGGATAAATCAAAAATTTTTAGATAACACAATATACTAGATGTTTTAGTGTCCTAGGCTGTTCAAGCATATACCATGAACTCTTTTGGCTTATACAATGGGAATTTTTTTGCTCATAGTTTTGATGCTGGGGAAATGTTCAAATCAAGGCCTCATCAAGGAGATGCTTTCTCCTCAAAGACTGTGGCATACTGAGGCCGGCTGCTGGTGATCCTTGGTTCCTCTGTCACATGGCAAAGCACATGGAAGTGTCCCTTGGTCTCTTCCTTCTCTTCCAGGCTCAGTTTCAGCTTCTTGCTTCCTCTGGCTTTCTCCCTTTGTCTGAATTTCATTCTACTCATAGGGCTCCAGTAGTAGGCTTGAGACCCATCCTAACTGAGGTAGGTCACGCTTTGACTGAAGTAGCCTCATCAAAACATTCTACTCACAATGGCTCACATCCACAGGAATAGAGTGAATTTAAGAGCATGTTTTTCTAGGATGCATGCATTTTCAAACCACCACACTAGCTTTTCAGAAAAGACCTCCCTCTATTTGGAAAGTGCTGACTTCAATATCAACATTAGAAAAGTTCCTTAGGAACAGGTATGTGGATAAGCTCCCAGCAGCCTCGCAACTTAAACTGCTTAAAAAATACAGATTTCCCAATTGGAGTCTCAGGATGACTTAACTTGATTATGCAACACCCTTGAAAGGGCCTGTTCCGAGTCAGCTAATAATTGCTTCTTATATACATTTCCCCTGGATTGACAGAGCCAACAAGTGAATGAGGCTGAAATCAAGCTTGACACCAATAACTAATATATTGTATATAGCTGCTCTTGACATGCCAACCCATACGAAATATAAATAGCTATATTTTGGAAAGTTTCATGCTATGTGAGGGGCTGTTAGTTTAGGAGAGAGCAGTGTATGCAAAATCAGGAGTCAATATACCTCCATGACAATGAAGGAGTTTGGTCTTTTGTTCTTTTGGTTCCATGCAATCTGTTTGCTCTGCACTCTGCCTCATGAGTTGTTAAGTCCTACTACAGTGGGGAAAACATTATAGAAAAAAGCACTTTAGGCCTGTAAGTATTCTCATGTCTGGAAGAGGGGAAGGAAGAATAAAGAAACAGAGAAATGAATATCCCTCTCCCTTCATAGGACCCCTCACTGAATTCCTATTTTCATATGGCCTTTAGATGGTCTGCATTGCAAATATTACGTAGTGGTTTTATTTCTGACCACTTGAAGGTACGTAGCTCAAAGACAAAGGCTATAATATTATTAATTTATCCTCCATATTTGGAGCAAAATGATTTGAATGTATCCATTGCTCAATAAAGATTTGTTTGACGAAAAATGATTGCTATATATTTGTATTAGGCAGCCACAGGGGTGCCTTTTGAAATACACCAAAAATTGGTCGGTCTTTATAAAGGGTATTTATTTGGGGTAGAGGCTTACAGTTACCAGGCCACAAAGCATAAGTTTCTTCCCTCACCAAAGTTCACATGTTGGAGCAAGACAGCTGCCGACGTCTCCAGGGTTCAGGCTTCTGGCTTCCTCTCCTGCCGGGGCTGCGTTTCTCTTCAGGCTTAGCTTCTGTTTCCTCCACAAGGTCAGCTGTAGACCATGAGGCTCTCTACACTTTGCTTCTCTCCACAAGGCCAGCTGTAGACTATCAGGTGAACGGCTCACTTGTCTTCTCCTGGAGTTCTCCTCTCCAACAGCAGAACTGCTTCTCAAAAATCTGCCTCTCAAATCTGCTGCCTAGCCTTTTATACTTGAGACCACACCCACCGAGGGGCGGGGCTCAATGCCCTCCTGACATGGCCCAGTTAACACACTAATCATAGACCAATCATGCCCAGATGAACAGATCAGTTTACAAGCATGATTCAATTTATATTTTTGGAATTCATAATTAGATAAAACTCTCAAACCATTACAATATTTTTAACAGGAAAGTTTACTTTATGACTTTAAAAAAATCTGCTACCATAAAACATGTAGAATAAAATAACTATATGCTTGACTTTCAAATTATCGTATCTGCCTGGTCCATGATCTCTAAAGAAAAATAAATAAATAAAACTAATCTCTAGTTAGTTATGGCCCTCAGGTGTCTGGTAATAAGCAAATATAAAGCTTGTCTTGTAGTACATTCTCTTATTCTTTTCCATATGGGATTCCATAAGAAATATGAAATCAGTGAAAAAGATCATAGGTAGAAACTATAAATACACTTAAAATCATCACAGGCATCAAAAATGCATCAAGACATAAAAATATAACAAAACGATTTTTAAAATACCAAAGAGTTTTGAAAAACTAAAGGAAATTTATCATAGACGTGCAAAAGATTGGCATGAAGAGTTAAAAATTTAAATATACAAAAAATAAGTTTTAAAACTGGAATATAAGATAGGAATGTACAAAACACGTCCATCAGAGGTTCCGGAAGTAATGACAAAAGACAATGGAGAGAGGCATTATTCAAAGTAATAGAGCTAAGAATTATCAAAAATTAATGTAAGTCATGAATCCTCAGATATAGGTATCATAGTGCTTCCCAAACAGAACAGCCAGAAGTATTCCATTCAAAGATATTTCTTAGTAAAATTCAGAATATCAACAACAAAATAAGAACTAAGTCTACCATCAACTTAGAAAAGATTGTTCAGAAATAAACACAATTAGACTGATTCCATATTCTGCAATAGAAAAAAATAATTAGCTTACTATTAATAGATTTTCAATGAAATAAATTCCAAATGACAAACTTTTAGAAATAGAAAATTGAACACAATAATAATAAATGAAATTCAAGATGGAATATGTGAGCAAAAATAATATTAAACTGCAGGTAAAGAGAGTTCTGCTTCTACTTAGATGCAGAAAGCCACAGGGAATATTGCTCCCAAAATAACAATAAAAAAGGCTGGATATTCTACTGAATCCTAATTATTCTGATGCTTATCAGAGAGCTGAGGTTGTAAGCCATCCAGGCTAACTGAATGCCAAAGATGGACACATTAATTGTTTCTAGTTTGGAAGAGTCTGAGAGGAAAAGGGGACGACCAAAGGCCAGTCGGGGAGAAACAGCTGAAATTTGCACAAGTTCTTAAAAGCTGAGTGTGAGCACCTGTGTAGGTTTGGAAGCCCTGTGGGTGCCACACAAGAGCCCGTACTCACCAGTTGTTCTCCACAGGCCTCCAGTGGGTGCTCATGAGACAGAGACCAGGGCAGCAGGCCTGAGAGTCACTCCCTCAGTGGCACAAATACAGGAAGCCCCACCCACCACCCACACCCTTCTCACATATTAATCAAGAGCTATAAGCTGCTAGGTGAGAGGCTGAAAGCTCACCCACCCTAGCACCCGGCCCTGCTAGAGAAGGAAGCATAGAAGCAAAGCTTTATCTCAATGGCAGATGGACAGGAAATCCTGCTAGGAGCCAGGATTATGCACTGAACTAAGTAGATGCTTGCTACTCCTGAGGTGGGACAAAAAGATCCCCTCATTCTCAAGTCCCTCAAATTATAAGGAGAGTTCAGATGCTATGCAGGAAGGTCAATAGTGCTGATAAAGCCCCACTCCAAAGGCAGCTTACAGCACTTGCCTGAGATGGAATGGAGAAGAGCCAGTTACCTTCCTTGGTGACTCTACCAAACCCTAAAAGAAATATTAATATGTTTTTCTCAAACACTTCCAAAAATTTGAAGAGGAGGGAATACTTCCTCACTCATTCTCTGAGGCCAGCACCACCCAATACTAAAGGAGAAAGATATATCACAAGAAACCAAAATTCCACACCAATATCATTTATGAAATAATTGCAAAATTCCTCAACAAAATAAAAAGAAGAATAAAGGGACTATACACCATGACTAAGGGTGATTTGTTTCAGGAATGCAAGAGCATTTCAACATAAGAAAAATCAATCAATATAATGCAACACATTAATAGAATGAATGGAAAAAAGCAAACATATGATCATATCAATTGATATAGAAAAGGCATTTGACAAAAATCAATATCCTTCCTTGAAAAAAAAATCCATAAACTAAGAATAGAAGGGAACTTCCTCAACATGATAAAAGAATATATGAAAAGACCACAGCTATCATTCTTCATTGCAAAAAACTAAAAACTTTCCTCCTACCTCAGGAACAAGACTTGGATGCCCACTTTCATCACCGTTATTCAAAATTATACTGAAAATTCTAGCCAGAGCAATTAAGCAAGGAAAAGACATAAAGGCATCCAAATTAGATCTGTGCCTGTGATTAAAAATCCCAAAGAATCTACAAGAAGGTTACTAGAGTTAATAAACAAATTCAGAATTGTGGCAGGGTATAAAACTAACAACAAAAATCAATCACAATGTATATTTTTATGCCAGCACCGAAACAATGAGAAAGGAAAGTCAAGGAAACAATTCCATTTATAATACCAAATAAAAGATTCAAATATCTAGGAATAAAAACCAAGGATGTAAAGGACCTTTACAAAACATTACTAAAAGAAGTTGAAGATGACACAAATAATTGGAAGGATATTCTGTGTTCATGGACTCAAAGACTAAATATTGTTAAGATGTCAATTCTACCCATAGCAATTTGCAGATTCAATGCAATTTCAATCAAAATTCCTACAGCCCTCTTTGTAGACATGGAATAGCAAATAGTCAAATTTATATGGAAGGGAATGGAGCTTCAAATAGCCAAAACCATCTTGAAAAAGAACAAAACTGTTAAGACTCACATTTCATTATTTAATAACTTATTACAAGGCTACATTTATCAAAATAGCATGGTTTTGACTCAAGGGCAGACAAATTGAGAGTTAAGAAATAAAATCTCTTATCTATGACCAAATTATTTTTATAAGGGTGCTATGTCCACTCAAAGGGGGAAAGAATAGTCTCTTTAACAAATTGTGCCGGAAAAACTGGATATATACATGCAAAAGAATAAAGGGAAACCCTATCTCACACCATGCAAAAGGTCAATGGCCTAAGTAGGAGAACCAAAACTATAAAACTCCTAGAAGAAATATATGGGTAAATTTTCATGACCTTATACTAGCCAAAAGATTCTTAGACTCTATGCCAAAAACATGAAAAACAAAAGAAAAAAGTAGGTAAGTGGGATCTAATTACAATTAAAACCTTTGTGCATCAAAGGACTTTTCAAGAAAGTGAAAACACAACCAACAGAATGGGAGAAAATATTTGGAAACTACATATTTGATAAGGGTTTAAAACAAGCTAATATAAAGAGCTCCTACAACTCAACAACAAAAAGACAAATAATTCAATTAGAAAATGGGCAAAGGGCTTTAGGAGACATTTCTTCAAAGAAAATATACAAATGGTCAATAAGCACAGGAAAAATGTTCAATATCATTAGTCATTAGGGATACACAAATAATAAAACCGCATTGTGATACCACTTCACACCTGTTAGAGTGATTAATATTTAAAAATAAATAAACAGAAAGCAACAAATTTTGGAGACGATATGGAGAAACAGTAACACCCTTTCATTATTGGCTTGAATGTAGCCACTGTGGAAAACAGTTTGGCAGTTCCCCAGAAAGTTAAATAGAGAATTACCATATGTCCCAGCAATGGCACTTCTCTTTATCTACCCCAAAGAATTGAAAGCAGGGGCTCAAACAACTATCTGTACAGCAGTGTTCATACCGACAATATTTATACTTGCCAAACGGTTGGGGGAGGATGAGTGGAAAGTTAATACATAATATGTGTGGAGTTTCTGTTTGGGATAATGGAAAAGTTTTGGTAATGGATGGTGGTGATGGTAGCATAACATTGTGATGTGATTAATGCCATGAATTGGATGTTTGGGAGTAGTTGATATGGGAAATTTTATGTTGTATATATATGCTACCAAAATTAAAGAGAGAGAACTAAACAGCCAATGACAATTAAATACAGTATAGGATCCTATACTGTATCTAATAAGTAAAATGTTAATGGGGCAAATAAACCAATGACCATATAGATGGCTATAAAGTATGTTTTTATTCTAATATCCTTAAAGTTAAAATATTGGACTGATTTAAAAATTATTTTGAGTGCCAAACACAAATAGATACGTTTCATGAGTCTGTACAGGAAACTTAATGAAAACAGAAATTTTAATATTTTTGAATGATAATATGTTAGTAATTTTGCATTTTGCTTCACTGATATGATGGAAGATTCTACATGATGGAATCTAAACTATTTGTTTTTTCCCTCAATCTGATTATTTATTGTAATTGAGCTGAGGTTTGTTCTTATTTTGAAAAATACCTACTTTGTGAAATAAATGGTAAAACACTATTTAATATTTGACACTTAGAATTCACTCCTCTCTTCAATACCTCGAGCCTGATAAAATTAGATGGTGACATGTTTAGATGGAATGAGGGGGAATCTTAATGATCAAATCAGACCATGTGGCCCAAAATGAAATATGGAGTATAGAATCAAGCTTTCTAAATAGATTTTTCCATGGTCTTTTTGTTTTCCATTATACAAATTCAACCTGTTAATATTAGGCACAAGAAGGGAATTTTGTTAAAACTTCACTCTAACTCTCAGATTAGAATTTATAATGCTGGCTTTAACAATGTCCCGGTTTGAGTCTTTTGTGGACCCCAGAAAACCCTGTTCTTAAAGTGAACCCACTTCTGTGTCTGTAAATCCATTGTGGATGGGCATTTTGATTTGATTCAGTTAAGGAGACTCTCAATTAGACCACTCTTGATTAGATCACTTTTCTAAGAGCCTTTGATTAGATTGCGAGTCACTGGGGGGGGTCTTAACCTTTTACTCGAGTCCTATATAAACTGAGGAGAGGGGTGAGAAAGAGCTGCCATTTTACCCTGCCATGTGAGAGAGGATTCTAGGCTCTCCCGCAGCTGCAGAAAGACAAAGAAACCCCAAGAGGCTGGGAGAGACAAGCCATATGCCTGGTCACCAATAGGTGAGCTCAGAGAGAAAGTGAGCCTGGAGGAGAGGGCAGAGACCAGCCACCATTTTGCATTCCCACATGGCAGGACTCCAGGATGGCCAGCAGCCAACTTTTGGTGACACAGCATCTCTGGTAATGCCTTTATTTGGATGTTTTCACAGCCTCAGAATTGTAAGCTTTTAACCTAGTAAATCCCTGTTGTAAAAGCCAATCTAGTTATGGTATTTTGCCATGGTAACCTTTGGCAAACTAAGACAAAAATGTATTTTAACTTGAATAAACATTTCCTCTCTTTAAATACATATATTGAAATTTTAACTAGACATTGAATTCTATAAAATATCAAATGGAAGAGATTGCTGGTAAGACATTTTTAAAGAAAGCTGGAAATTTACTTGCAATATTACTATTCAGATATATAAATTGGAATAAACACATTAAAACGTAAATCCAAACAGAATGCCATGTTAGAATTACAGGGGAGTTAAAAGCTTATGGAGTCAAGATCATTTTCTAGTTTATCTCCATAATGTTGTGACTTTTTAATCATAATAACATAATTGACACTTCATAATTATGGCTTAAAATGGAGTTAATTATTAAAAGAGTTTTATATTTGAAATATTTTATTCAAAACATTATAAAAATCAGTTTGGCTTCTCTTCTAATGGACATTATGGCTGCATGAGGCTTTTTCATTTATTAAGTCCTGACACTGGCTCTCATTTGAATGATGTTATTATCTGTTTTTAAATGAAGTCAATGTTCTTCAAAGCATTATAAATTACTCTTTAAGTATCCGATAATGTGTTTCAATGGGCAACACATCAACAAAGTCTTGAGGAATCAATAATGAAGCTTAATTCAATCTACACACACACTGCTAGCTAGTAGAACATTTAAAATTTTAAGAGTATTTAAGCTGCTGAGAAATTTCCTGGTATTTTAATAGGCTGTTTATAACAATCCTTTTTCCTCTTGTTTAAGCAATTATGACGATTGTTAATGGAATCAATTCAAATCTTATTGTCCTATCTTTTTTTTTCTCTTGGCAGGGCACCTCATCCCATCATTTATTACTGACAATCCTGGCAGAATCGAATTAGGTTGACTCATCAGAGGTAACTGCAGGGTGCATTTTTGGTGGAACAAAAGTAAAGCCAATCATACAGAGGAAGAGAAACCTGAATTCAGAGCTGTAAATAAATAGCTGTATACAGCATTGAATCAAGTTACTATTGGGAGAATATCAAAGAGTTACATCAGTCAACGTCTGTATACTAACAGACACACAAAATAAAATGATGGAATCTTCATTCCAATTAAATTCTTCTTCTTTTTGAAGAGGTCCGGGGATTGAACCCAGGACCTCATACATGGCAAGCAGGCTCTCAACTGCTAAGCTATATTACTCCCCAAGGAGAGTTGGTTTTTTCATTTGTTTCTTTGTTTTATTTTTAGGAGGTACTGGGGTTCAAACCTGGGACCTCATTCATGGGAAGCAGGCACTAAACTATTTTAGCTATATCTGCTTCATTTTTGTGCTACATTAAATTAGGACTCAATATGTCTCATAAGAATCTTAATGTCCTTCGATTTTCTTGCCTGTCAGAGAGTTAACCACAGGTTAGACAAATGACAGCATATTAGCTTCCTTTTATTGTTATAAATTGCCTATGAAGCATCAGTTTTGAAAAGTGATATCATTTATTATATATAGGTAATTGACTCAAAGAACTTTGTTCTAGTCCAAGTATAGCAAATGTCCATGGCTTATTTCAGTAAAATCAATTAAAATTTAAAATACAGCAATTTGAAAAAAGAGGTATGTCCACATTGAAAAATCAGAATATATACTTTTTTCTTTAAAACTTAGTTCACAGACTATTGATAAATACTAATATGCTAAAGTTGCTTCAGTAGTTTCTAGATATAATTTCTGAGGTCTCACCTTATTTTGGGAAATTTCAACTATATGTAGAAAAAGTTAATATTAAATCTTATACCAGTTGGCTTCTTTTCTGATTTTCACAAATAGTGGAGGAAATTCACAATTCTCCCCTATCCAAGGACCTCTGCCAAGAAACTGACTCTCTCGTTTTTGTACATATGCAGAAACAAGAAATGGTTTCGA
>PVKH010035626.1:0-11708 GCA_004027955.1 Chaetophractus vellerosus
GGGGAACATGAGAATCCCTATAATTTTTTTATAACATTTATGTAATCTAAGCATCTTTTAAAATATTTTTTAAAAATAAAGATAATAAAGCATGGGGAGGGGGGAACAGCTTAGTGACCAAAAATAGAGGGTTGGTTGGATACATTGATGTGCACCACATGTACAGTAGAATTTTAAGCATCTCTAAAAAGAATGATAGAGAAGGAAGTTGAATTATATATATAATTTTTCAAGAGCAGTCTGCAGTACAACTTTGCTATATGTTTCTATTTTTTTAATGTATATGTAAATATAAGCATAGAAAATGTCTGGAGGGTTTAATGGTCACCAAAAAGTAATGTGTCTCCCACTCATTCTTCCTGGTAACACTGGGATTGTCTATTAGCAAGTCTAGAACAGGCCATTCTAGAGCACTGGCAGCCTAACCTCTCCCTTGCTAAACAAAGACTGTGAGAAGAAAAGGGAAAAGGTGGTTACAAGGTAGAAGAGAGGTGTGGAAGTCTGCTCCTCCCTAATTCTCTTCCTTATACCTCTCAACTTTGAAGGCTTTTTTCCCTGGAGTCTCTCTTGTGGCAATGTCCACAGTTGTTAAAGGTGTCATAGATGACAATAGAAGCAAAAGGTGATATTTCCTCTGAAGGATGGTGTCTATGGTCACTGCTATGGCTCTGGAGCTACTGCCCTAGCCTGACCTATTCCATTCAAATGATTATGATCATTTAGGGATTTAAAATTGCTCATATAGTGATGATCAAAATTAATTTTCCTGCCTCATAGCTACTGATGGAACATTTTAAAACATAGACCCACGTTATTATTATTATTTTAATTTTGAAATACATAACTTCACCATCCTCTGAAACCATAATAACTTTAACTTCAGAAATGGAAGAGACTGCTTTTTGTTAAGGCAATCGATATTTAAGACCATTAAATCTTCTTACAATGCATTCAGATGGACATTTCATGGTCTCTGGAAGGAGATTTGCAATTATTCATAAAAGTTAGTTGTAAAAGTGTCAGCTTCACATATTTTAATGAAGGTTCTATAATATTCATTCTGATTTCTGAGATCATTTTTCAGTCCCTGGCATTTGTAAGCAAAGAAGAGCCCTTTTAATGAACATTAAGGTACATTTTCTCTGGGCCCGGCTGTAGCCCAGTGGATAGGGCGTCGGTTCACCACATGGGAGGCCCCAGGTTCGGTTCCCAGGGACCTCTCCAAAGCGGGCAGACCACCTTGAGAAGGGCAAGCCGCTGTGGGCAGGGCAAAAAAAGCCGCCATGGGCAGGGCAAAGCCACCATGGGCAGGGCAAGTCACCCACGAATGGAGCAGATCCACCCGTGAACAGAAGCGGAGCCGCCTGTGAACCGAAGCAGACCTGCCCACAAATGGAGCAGAGCCGCCTGCGTTGTGACCTGACTCAGGGTGTCCCCGCAATGGGGGGAGAAAGAGCAGACACAGAAGAATGCAGAGAAATGAACACAGCAAGAGCAAGCAGAAAGGGGGGGATATGTAACCAGAAAAAAAAAAAAAAGGTACATTTTCTCCAATCATTTGAAACTGTAGGCACAAACTAGTGAGTAATTTATAAACTAAGATCAAACCATATGAAATTGCCAATTTTTGACCTACAATGTGATTTTTAAAATAAAGTTTCCTAAAATTATTTTAAACAATTATTTCATCCAGATATATTTATTACATAAACAGTTGTGGTTTTTTTCCTGAGATTTACCAAGAGTGTCATAATCATTCTGGTTAAGCCTCGCTGTGCTCTAAGGGCAACAGGAACGTGAAAACCTTAAGTATAAGCTATATAACTTGCTCTAGGAAGTAAACAGGGTAAATGGACAGCTAGAACTGAAATAATCGTGTTATCCGTTCAAGAAATACTTGTTGAGCACATACTATTTCCCAGGAACTATGCCAAGTGCTGAGAACACAGGAATGAACAATTTCTTCATGGAAATTATGGTCCAGCTGTGTACTTAATTCTATGTAAACATTCTCATAGCTGTATTAGTTTCTAAGAGATATTTAGCTCCTGGTTATATGTCTTTTTTTCACACTAAAATATTATTTATTATTTTATATACAAGTATGATACTCAAAATATTATTTTTTACAATTTGTAAACTTATCTCTCCTATTACATTTTTTAAAATTTTGGTTAAAATACACATAACATAAATTATACCATGCCAACCATTCTGATTATATGTTTTTTTGTCATCAAGAGTGTAAGGAAGGGAACCGGCTGTGGCTCAATTGGTTGGGCTCTGGTTTACCACATGGGAGGCCCCAGGTTCTGTTTCTGGGGCCTCCTGGCAAAGGCAAGCCACCGCGTGGTGAGCTGACACAGCAGGGGGAGATAAGCAGACACGGAAAAATGCAAAGCAAAAATGAACACAGCGAGCACAAGCAGCAAGGGGGGATATATAAATAAATAAAAGTAAATCTTTAAAAAAAAATAAGAGTGTAAGGAAAGTGTTTAAACTATGTGCATTTAACACTATATATCTATGTGCATTGGACATTGTAGATCTGTCCAGTGCTGCACCAAAAGTTTGAAAAGTAGGAAACCAAATCGAGAAGACCAGCATATCCTTTGGGAAACTGGAAATCTGAGCATGGTTTCAACTAGATCCATATTTTCCAAACATGTTTTGGTCTCAAAACACATAAGGTGGTGATGAAAAATTAACATGAGCCCATGAAATATATAATGGGCAGCTGGATTAAAGAATATAGTAAAAAAAAAAATAGTCTCAAAGAAAAACTAACTGCTTTAAGACGTAATCAAAATTTGACCCATATCACAAATAGGCTGAAGATCATGGAAGAGTCGGCATACATCAAAGTTGTAGATTAAGTTAAAGGCTGACCCTGCATTGATTAATGAATTGAACACCAGTCATTTTCCCTTTAGGTGACATATGCAACTTCCTTTGCTCTTGGAACTGCCCAATTCAAGACAGGCTTTTGCATAATAAAAACAGACATTGCTTAGTTTATTTCTTACATATACTCTCAAAATGCACTTTTGAAGAAAAATATTGTTAACCCCAAGGTTTGATTTTGGTTTTGCTGAACCTATTAATATCTTAGGACAGTTCAGGAACATTGTTCTACATGCCATGTAAAGCAATAAAAGATTAATCAAAAGGGTTTCTGCCATATGTGGCACCTCACCTAATTTTCAAAAAGATTTTGTCAATACTGAGAATATCTTCCAATTTATGCGACCATGACTGATCTCACCTACTTTTTTTAAAAAATCAGTTTTCATTATCAGATTGGGACATTAAAAAGAAAGCTGACAGTTAACTAAGAAGGAGTTCCTTCTTTAGACCATAAATTCGGAGAACAAAATGAATATCAGCTCCTTGCTTAAATATCTAATCAGCTCCTTATTTATATCCCTAAAGTACCTAACATAGTACCTTGCATATAGTAGATATTTAATAATTGTCTGAAAAAAGAGGCAGGTGGCCTAGTCAGACACACCTGGATTCAAATTCTAGCTCTACCTCTTATCAGCTAAGCAGCCATGGGCAAATTTGTTAATCTCAGGATTTCCTAATCATGTATTGTAAAATGGTGACAATTTATGACACCATCGCTATGAAAATTAAATGAGATAATAAATACTGTGTGTCCAGCACAAAATGTGGGCACATAATAAGGACTTGAATGTTAGATCTCTTTCCTTTATATTTATAAAGTAGGTGAAGAACCCTTCCACTTTCCCTTTTAGTACCGTTCTCCCCAGAGATTTGCTGTCCTCACCACCTTGCACGGTGACTTAGTTTGCCAGGGTTTCTATGACAGATACCACAAACTGTTTGTCTTAACAGGAGTTTATTGTCTCACAGTTTCAGATGCTCTGAGACCAAAATCAGGGTAAACCTTCTCTGAAGTCTGTAATGTTCTGGTGGTGGCTTGCTGGCAATCAATCTCTGCTACCGTCAAATGATGATCTGTCTCTTTCTGTCTCCTTCTGAGGCTTCTGTTTCAGTTTCCAATTTTTCTTTGCTTCCAAGGCTCCAGTTGGATGTGAGGGCGATCTGGCTGCGACATCTGTCACCCTATTGATCGCCAGAGTTGATTCGGCTTATCTGGTTGGCTAGGCGGGTGTCCCCTTCCTCCCTCACCGCTCCATGTGCATCCCTCCCGAAGCTGCACGCTCGGTCCAAGAGGATGACCTTCCCTGCTAGAGAAGGACCGTTCTTTGGTCAAGGGTATACGAGTAGCTGTGCTCCCCTGCTAGAACCTCCAAACAAGTTCTCAAGAAGGCTCCAGTTGTATTGGATTAAGGCCCACCCTGATTCATTTGGGCCTCATCAAAGTAGGATCTTTGAGGACAGGGGTTAAGACTTGAAGATTCCATTTATATAGGAGCACACCCACAAGATGAGGGTTAGGGCTTAAACGTGTCTTTGTAGGGGATTTGTGGGGGACGTGATTCCTCTCCAGCACACACAGCTGAGATAACGCAGGGTAGGCAGAAGACCTGAATTCTTTTACTATCTCTATAGCTATATCTCCCTAGCTATATGTCTTGGCCAAATCATTCAACACGTCCAGAGTAGGGCCTTAGACAATTTTATTTGGAGATAGGTGCATAGGGTGTGATAATATAAAATATTTTTATATTAAAACAAAGATACCTATATTGAATCAAATATAAAATTCATGTGACATTTTAAGATAAGCCAAGAGATTTCAAAGACATTTGCCCTTGTGGTGGGTTACTTTGGGCTAAGGCCCTAGATCCCTAAGGATTTGGGTTCCCTCTCTTGGTCATTAGAGATACTTTGTTGAAAAAGTTGGTGACCTTTGAGGTTTCTTGCAGCTCAGTAGTCCTTTCAGCTCATCATTTTCCCTTTCTCCTCCCTACCAAATTTCATCTTAACCTGATAAACTAGGCATCAGGGAAAACCTAGTGCATATTGCCCAAGGCTTCCATAGGCAATTTTCTGGGCACAAGCAATTAGCTGCCCTAGGCAAAACTGTGCAGTAGGCAAAGCTTCTCTCCTCCACCCCTGCATTACCCACCCCCACTGCCGCTTCCTCTGCCTTCAGCCTGCCAGAGCACTCACACCCACCTAAACTTTTGATTCCACCCAAGCCTCAAGCTCTAAAATTACCCCCTCTCTCCTCCCTATTTAATTTTCCCTTTCCTCTTTGAGGTTAATCTTGGCTAAGTTATAAAAGATAATCTGATTTAAATTTTTCTGATAGACAGCTGCATTTTAAATAAGAACGTATTAGCATAAATAGTGTGATATTTATGGGAAATATTTCTGACCATTAAAGTGCACTTTGTTCAGCTGGGCTACCAGATCTTGCTCTACCAGTTTCTCTCTTCAAAAGAAGAAAGGTCATTTATTTTTCTCCTGCTTCTGAAAGATTGCCAGTCTCTGTGATAAATCAATCAATGCAGTAGAGTTCTCTTAGGTAACATGTAAGTCTCAGTGACATTTTTTCGTAATACTCCTTCAATACGTAATGCCCCACTATGCTTCCTTTATCTCTTTAAATCAGGGGTCTCAAACTGGTGGCCTAGGGCTCCTGGAGGGCCCCGGATATGTTTCATTTGGCTATTTCACTGGATCTATACTAGTGAGGGTTATTTCACTGGACTTATACTGGACCTTACCCAGCCACACAAACAATTTAACATCTATTTTGTTACATCTAGTCTACTTCACATACTTATGTTAATTGCACAGGGCATTTAAGTTCGTAACCCCTACTTATCCTTCAAGACCCTTTTCTAGTCATCTTTTCTGTGAAGTTTTGATTTCCCTATAGAGAATCAAGCCTCTGTATACTTACAGCAATAGCTAATTGCATTAAATGTAAATACCTAGTCCTACACAGGGGCTCTGAATAGAATAGTTAACTGCAAATGCAACCCAATAGAGCGGCTCTCATTGAAATTTCTGGCTGTGGCATCCAGGAAGCAAGAGCTATTTGGAGGCAGGCTGGGCTTGGCTGTACCCTTAAATTGCCAGTGTAGGATGCTTCCTCCTTTATGTCTAGGAATGTCTAGTGCTGCCTTATACTCCAAGGGGCTCCGGAGGCAGCACATACCCTTCTCTCCCACATATAGTGTCAGTATTTTTACAAATATCTCTTACATTATGCAGCAGCTCTTCATCTGTTTTTTCCCCCTTTCTGTGTAAACTGAGCTACTTGTACCATTTGGACCACAGCCAGGACCCACGCCTCCACTGCCGTTTCCCTTGTCTAAGCAAAGCAAGCAAAAGCAGTCACATATTCTGCCCTCAATTCCCTCCATTGCCATGACTCTCCCAAAAAAGTGAACATAATAATAATGACAATAACCATCATAAAAAATAATAGTATAAATCTAGTGTCTTGGAGCTTTGTTGTGGGCCTACCATATCAGCACCATCCTCCTAGAATTTTGGTAGCAGAACCTCCTTGGATTGTAGGCTAAAAGGAGCTAATATTATTCTTAATCTTATTCTTTTACTAACAGTGTAATAACAAAGTTCCACCATAATAATACTGGACATTTACATTATGTCCTTTCTCACACGCATTCAGAGATCTTTGGGAAATTTCTTATGCATTTTCTCAATATTAGATAAGAAAAGGGGAGAAATGGTTGCTCCTAGGGGGAGAAAGAGGAGTAGGAGAAGCCTGAATAAAATACACATATATACATATATACACACACATATATCTCAAGTGTGAGGCAGAAAGCTTAACAATGGACTTCTGATTCTGAATCTAATGTTCTTTCCACTATCCTTCTAAAATTGAAAGATGTTTTTCTTTCCTTGAGTCTTCTATTTAATAGCACAAGTAAATACTGAAAAGCAAAAGAACATTAAAATGGCCCTTAGAATTGGACACAGAGAAGAGACACATTTAGAAAGCAGGGTTTACTAGAAATGGATTCTGAATGAACTCATTTTTAAAAACTGAGAAACCAATAGCAAGTCAAAAGTAGAAGAAAATATGAAATACCTACAAAGTGAGTTGCAGCCTTTGGTACCCTAATATTGGAGGATATAGGAAATTGTTGGCTAAAAAAAGAACATGTAAGTCTCAGTGACGTTTTTTCATAATACTCCTTCAATCCATAATGCCCCACTATGCTTCCTTTATCTCTTTAAATCAGGGGTAACCAGTAATAAATTATAATTCACCTGATAACTTTCTCAAAACAAAAATACATCCAGCCTGGCCTCACAAGAGATTTTTCAGAGTACCAGATTTGGGGAGGGGGGTGGGGAGGGAGAATGTCCTTGAAGTAGAAAATCAGGAGAAAAAATTTTAAGAAGTAATATATAGAGTGATTAAAGTCTGAGTCTGGTTTAAAAAAAAAAAGGCAGTAAAAAGAAGCAGTGAGGTAATTATAGCCCCAGGGATTTAAAAGAGTTTCCTCAAATATATCTTGGGGATAAGAAACATTGGAGAGAAAATAGGCCCATTAATAAATGACGAATGAGATGAAATGAGATTTTGAAATAGTTGGGCCACTGAACTGCTTTTTTTTTAAAACAGATCTTTTAAAAAGAAAAACAAAAAAGAGGCTAAGGACAGAGAAGGAACAAGACTTGTCAGCAGAATGCTGATAAATAGCAAGCAAGGGAATAGCAAAAAAAAAAAAAAAAAGGATTTTCCGATTCAGCAAACTTGGGGGATATGCTTTCCTACTGGGGATAAGAAGGAACTGAGTAATTTATATTCTGAACCACATTTTCTCTTGCATCTTTATCCAGTCAGGATGATGGGACCATATTACAAACCCCAGAAACTGCTTTAACTTTAATCATCTCCATTGCATTCTCACTCCTAATATCCTCAGATAATCTCATATGCTTTTAACGAACTTTAATTGTCTATTAGGTGCCAAGTACTGGGCTAGATACTGGGAACACAAAGAATGAAACATTAGCACTTATCCTAAATCATCCTGCTCACCTTGCTTAGACCCCTAAATTTTGGCTCAGAACCCCCAGCTGTCCTTCAAGCCCCCCCCCATGCACACATGCCTACAAGCATACAAGTTAAAACATTTTTCTTTAATGTTACATTTATTTACCCTCAGTTCTAAATTGAAGAACTAGGAACTAAATTCCCATGATCCTGAACAAGCCAGTCATAGCCTTATAGTTCCTAGAAGACCAATCAGCATTCTTTAAAAACATTATTAACAGGAATTTTAATTTAAAAAGTAATTCATGTATATGGTTAACATTTCAGACTTTTAATACAATGAAAAGTAATTATTCCTACCATCCTAAATCACCAGTGGTGATCACTATTAAATCATTTCTGTGGCCTTTCATATACTTTTCATATATAAACTTATGTATATGTAAGTCTTATTTTTAACATCAACAAGAGCTGACTTTAAACCATGTTCTGAATTTTGCCTGTTTTTTTTTTAAATTAACAATATATTTTGAACAACTTTCCATATCAATACATGGAAATCCATATAATAGCTGCATAGTATATTTTATTATATGGATTATCATAATTTACTTGACAAGTCTCCTGTATTGAACATATTGATTGCTTCCTGTCTTTTATTATTATGAACTATGTTATTTATGATTTTATAAACAAGAGATAATTTACTTTTGAGCAAGGTTATTGCAGAATTAATGAGAAACTTATGTAAAATGTTAGTCATTTCACAAAATGTTAGGCATTTTTAGTACATTAGCTAAATGAATGTGTCAATGAATGCTTCCATATTTGTTTCCTGTCTAATGTAGATTGCCATCCATTAGAATGAGAACCTCATGAAAGTAGAGATCAGTCTTGACAGTCTTCATTCACTACTGAATCCCAGGAGCCTAGAGCAGTGCCTGCACATAGTAAATTTTTAGATAAACAATTGTTTAACAAGTGATAAATGTCATGAGACATCATTCTTACTGTTCTCTGACCATAGTTTTAATTACAAGGTAAAAGCGCCTAATTAAGATGAAAGGCAGCTCAGCCTCCTTTCAAGTGTGATTATTTGTAATTTGATACTGAGAAAAGTTAAAGAGCAAGGCCACTCCTAGGTGGGTGTGGGGCCCTGGGAATTCAACCTGCCAAACCTGCCCAAAATAATCTCACTTGAAAGAAGGCAACAACATCAGCAATTTTTTTAAACCTCTTGGGATAGAATTAAAGACAGAATTTTTTAAAGTGATTTTAATTGTGTTCAGAAAAGAGGAATAAAGAACATCATGTATGTAGCCCTGCCTCCACCTATGAGGCCCATGGCTGCTACCCTTGTTGCCCCAACCAAGGTATAAGCCCGTTAAAGACAGCCAAAGTTTGTGAATTACTATTATCATAAAGATCAAAGTACAGGCAAGGGTTTCTTTATAACAACATTATACTCACTAGCATTGCTTTCTTAATTTAGAGAGAAAGAATTGGAGCTCGGATATGGAAGAAATTATCACTACATAAAAGATAACAGATCTTATGGTGATGAAAAACAATTTTTTTTTAATTTAATTTTATTATTTATTATTTATTTTTGTATTTTGTTATTTTTATTATTACTTTATTTTATTATCATTTTTATCTTTTTGGCTTTGTCTTTGGGGAGATTTTGGATTGCAGAAGAGTCACAACTGTGGCAGGGGAGGATCACTGGTGTGAGGTGTTGGTGATGGGGGCATATGTGGGTAGGGGTGCACCTGGGGCATGCCTCTATAGCATATGAATATGTTCATGTGGTCATGGTGAAGTCAGGAAAGAAGGGGATGATGGATTCTTCTAGGTTCTTGGCTGTGTTACATGAAAGAATTTAAGAACATGTGGGTTTAGTTAGGCCAGTAGTTAATCAAGAAATGGGAGGAGATAACAGAATTGCGTGCCTGAACCTGCAGATATAGGCTCCTCTAGGTAGAGAGACTGTTTTGGGCTCATGGGCTACCTTTATTAAGCTATTATTTACTCCTCCATTTCCTAATGTTCAGGGGAGAGGCCCCAGCTATTTGCTGTTCTGATTATTTATCCCACCTGTTAGTTCCCCAAGGGGCCAATGGTGAGGCTCTGTGATGGCATCCAGGGCTTTCCCTTGACCCTGAATGAGATATCATTCCAATCTTGTTCCAAACAGTGTTTTCATGGGGTCCTTCTGGCAGCCTTCTTGGTGGCAGTCTTTCCCTCAGTGGGATTCCAGGCGGGGTTCCATGGCCATGTGTTTTGTGGCCATGTTTTTCTGCCAGGTCTTAGAGGTGTCTTCCCTTTTCCTAAACTAACTATCTCAATGGGGTATTGTCTTGGTGTGTAGAGTCCCTCACAATAACTGAAAGTATATTGAATTCCATCCTGGAAAGTCCTGCTACAGTCTCTAATAGAGCAGGAAGTATCTCCCGAATACATGGGCAGTGCCTAGCGAATGACAGACCATTACACCAGGCCCTTGATATTGATGGTTGTACTTATGAATCTTTTCTTGTGATATTGAAACTTGGCCTAGTATTATATATTGCCTAAGAGTTACCTACTGAAAGCCTCCCTGTTGCTCAAACATGGCCTCTCTCTAAACCAAATTCAGCATATAAATGCACTATCTTCCCCTGGGCATGGGACATGACTCCCAGGGATAAGCCTCCCTGGCATGGAGGGATTATTACCAAGTGCCAATTAGCAATGCATCTGGAAAAATACCTTGACCAAAAGAGGGAAATATTAAATACAAATGAGTTTTTATGGCTAATAGATTTCAAAGTGAGTTGGGAGGTCATTCCAGAGGTTATACTTATGCACTATACATGAATAAGTATAGTGATCTCATTGACTGTCACAGTAAACAGTGCCTCAAACATCGGGGCCCCTGAGTGCACTAGAGACTTCTATATATTATAGGCAGGGTAGACAATCTCAGAAATTCAGCACCCTGTCAGTAGGCTTTATTTGTAATATGTGCTCCCCAATGTAACAGAGTTAGATTCATTTATAATTTTCCTACATATGGCTCTTCTGTCCCTTTTTATTTGAATCTATAATTAGCACTGTACTTGTTAAATGTGTGTCCCAGAGACTGAAATTTTCAGTCTGTTCATATGTCATTTGAGCCCTGAATCTCAGCAGTTACAGCCAACACCTACTGTCCAGTTCATTGGACTTGCCCATAACAACCAACAAAAAGATGATGAAGGACAGCACCCATCCCAAAAAAACAAAGAATATCTACAACTACAAGCAAGACAGAGCATCCATCTGCCCCATGGGATCTGAGCCCCTCACAGTCAGAAACAGAGCGAGCATCACCATGCCAAAATCCTCAAGATCGAGGAATGAACAAACATAATGGGGGAATGCAACTATGAACTAAAGTAGACTTATTATTATTCTAGCAATGGAAGAACTTGTAACATTGATATAAAGGCAGTGGCCACCAGAGGTTCTGAGTGGAGGGAAAGGGAAGAATAGATGCAACATGGGGCATTTTTGGGACATTGGAATTGTGCTGTATGACATTGCAATGATGGCTACAGGCCATTTTACATTTTTTCAAAACCTATAAAATCGTGCAGAGCAAATTGTAAACTATGATGTAAACTATAGTCCAAGGTTAGTAGCAATGCTTCAATATGTGCTCATCAATTGTAACAAATGTACCACACTAATGAAAGATGTTAATGTGGGAAAGTTTGGGAGGGGGAAGGGATGGGGTATATGGGAATCCCCCTATATATAT
>PVKH010035627.1:0-11707 GCA_004027955.1 Chaetophractus vellerosus
GGGCAAGTGGCTTATTTGACAAGTTCACATAGCCAGGCTGGAGCAGAACTGAAACTCCCAGACCAGCCCATTGTTCACTTGACAACCTTGTTCTCCACATCTTGGAATGAATCAGTTAAATTGTCACCCTTCCCGGAGGTATTTGCATTTTTAAAAGAAGGCCTGAGTACTAATCTCTAAGAATGAAAATTCAAGTCCTACAACAGATGAGTGGGGAAAGCATTAGGGTCCTGGAGACTGTTTGGATCTCACTGAGGGCCTCCCAAGGCCTTCTCTGGCAACAAGTGGAGCCCACATGGCCTTCATATCCAGCAAATAATCACATGAAATATTTGGCTGTGGTGAACAATCCATCCCTTGGGAATCATACCCTGCTCTTTTCAGAGCACGTTCACAGACATCATTTCACATACTCATTACAAGTTTTGCATTTTTTTTTATTGTAAATGGTATTTACATATTGTACATGTTTCCAATTTGGTTTCAGGCATGAAACAAACTGGAAAAGTTTCCACAGACACTGAATTACATCTCAGTTTATTAGAGACACACTGTACTCAAATCTTCATCCCTTTCCTTTCTTCTCTGCCCCACTTCGGTTTTTAGAATGCCATGCTTTCCTCCTCAGCTCTGTGCTTCCTTGCACACATCTGCTTCAGCATTTCTGCTGATCCACGAAGACTTCTGGATTGTTAGAACCATAGACTGCAAGAGCTGGAGGATCCCTTAGGGCTGGAGCCCAGAGCTGCAGAGTCCAGGAGCTTCTCCACTCCACTCTTCGCTCGGGATTCTTGGACCTTCCTCTCCTTCCCCAGTCTAGTACAATGCTTTGAAGACCCTTGACAGCCATGGCTTGCCCTCTCTCTCTATTTTATTAGAGCAGTTGTCAGTTTACAGAAAAATAATGTGGAAAGTAGGGAGTTCCTGAGTCCTCCTACCCCCGCACCCCCTGCATTTTTCTCAATTGGTAATATTTTGCGTTGGTGTGGGCCTTTGTTACAATTGATGAAGCAATGCTATTATTATTATACCATTAACTGTAGCCCATAGTTTACATTAAGGTTCATTATTTGTGTTGTACTGTTCTATAGGACTTTTTTTCCTCCTGGTAACTTATGCACAACCGAAAATTTCCTCTTTATCCAAATATATAGTTCATTGGTGTTAATTACATTCACGAGTTGTGCCTCCATCACCATCATCTATTGCCCAAATTTTCCATCATCCCAAACAGAAACTCCATACCAATTAAACATTAACTTCCCAGTCGCCACCCCCATCTGGTCCCTGGTAAACCAGTATTCTGGTTTCTGAATTCATGAATTTGCACATTCTGCTTATCTCACATAAGTGAGGTCATACAGTATTTACCCTTTTGTGTCTGGCTTCTTTCACTCAGTATGATGTCTTCAAAGTTCATCCATGTTGTGGCATGCACCAGAACTTCATTCCTTTTTATGGCCAAATAATATTCCATTGTGTATATATACCACATTTCGTTTATCCATTCATCTCTTAATGGACGTTTAGATTGCTTCCACCTTTTGGCATTGTGAATAATGCCACTGTGAATATTGGTGTGTGAATATATCTGTTTGAGTCCCTGTTTTCAGTTCTTTGGGGTGTATACCTAAGAGTGGGATTGATGGGTCATAAGGTATTTCTACAATTAACTTCCTGTGGAACTACCAAGCTGTTTTCTACAGTGGCTGCACTATCTTACATTCCCACCAACAATGTACAAAGGTCCCTATTTCTCCACATCCTCTACAACGCTTGTTTTGTTTGTTTGTTTGTTTAAATTAATAATAACAGCCAGTCTAGTAGCTGCAAAATGGTATCTCACTGTGGTTTTGATTTGCATTTCCCTAATGGTGATGACATTAAGCATCTTTTCATGTGTTTATTTTGTCATAATTTTTGTTGTTTCTCAATATTGGTATGGGAAATTCTAGACTAAGACAGGTTTTTAATTGTCTATTTGGAAGACGAGGAAAAGAAAGTCCAGAAATTATGGGACACAGCAAGGACCATGGTAATATGGGACTGGTCCCACTGTTCTTGATTTTTCCAGTCCTGCCCTGGTTTGGTTTTGCTGTGACCTGTCTTTAGCAGCTTCTCTAGTTGGTGGTCATGCCCAACTGTGAGGGTCAAGAAATTCCTTTGTTATACTCCTGTGTGAGCCACTGTAGCTGTTGGGCCCTGTCACTTACCTCCCTATTTTTATGCCACTTTATGTGACTATGAGTTTCTCACTGCCCGTTTCCATTTCTTCTTTAAGAACCTTTCCATGTTAATTTTCTCAGTTGTCTGTACTCTCCAGACCCCATGAAGAATTGCCTTCCTGCAAGATATGGGCCTTTTCCCTGCATCTGAACTCAGTTATCTGTAGGTAAATGATCATGGATGGTGGCTTCCTCCATAGCAAGTCTTTTTCTTTTTAAATAATTTACTACCATGGCATGTCTTTTATCTGATGATGAATTTGGGATTATTCTCTTTTCTGGCCCTGCAGGAACTAAGAGAATGTGCTTTTTATATCCAATCATCCCTTAACTGCCTTTCTAGCTTTGGGTGAGTGGGATGAGGGGCAGGCCTGGCCTCAGCCGACTGGACTGGCCAATGCAGGTGTTTTGTCTCAGCCTGAGAGGTGCTGCCCATCTGCTTCGGGTGGGACCTGGGAAGGACTGATGCAGTCAAAGGACCAGCATGACAGCAATCCAGCTCTTCCTGAACTCAGGTCTTTAGAGGTGTGTTTGCTATTTCTTGGAAAGTGCTGCGAGCCCTCCGTCTCCTGACCCATCCATCTCAATTCCAAGACATAGATACATACTAAATGCTATTTTGATTATCTGTCATTTCGGATCATCTTCCCATTACTCAATGGTGTGTACAGAAACAAATGCACACAGTTTTCTTTCTTTCCTACTTATTCAGCTGAATTGCCCACCCTTCCTTGACACAGGCCATGGGCGTGTCATTCTCAGGGCTCCTTCCCACCTTTGCTTGCTAATAGAGATGTGCCCATTCTCAAGGTGCCTCCCAGATTCCCTCTATCAGGAGCATCCCATGCCTGGTTCTGCCTTTAGCTTTCTCAGTCATCCATAAAACATTTTGTGAGCCACATATTTGATATCCAGCTATATTCAATTCAGCTTTTTATTATTTACTCCATATTATCCATCATGTGTGTCATATGTACCACTCTCTCACTGCTTATTGACTCCATTTGTGTCTATATTTGGGACAGTGCTATATCTACTCCAATCCCAGTATATTTATTGTCTCCACCTTGATATGAATGGTAAGTTACAATACAGGGCAAAACAGTAGAAGATTCTGCCTCTTACGCTATCTGATATTTAACTCCACCCTTACCTTCTTCCATTAGAGAATGGGGAGGTGTCTAAATTTGAAGCTGCTTTTATCAGAAATATCTGGAACCTCTGCTGCAGTTGTGCCTGGGTCACTTGGCCAAAGCAAGGTGGCCTGTGGGGTGTGAGGAAGATGACTGTTTATGACAGTGGTACCTTTTTCTCGGCATCCCTCAGGAAGGTGACTCCAAGGCCTTGCTTACTGCTGCTGAGAAGAGAGGGCCCTGGCATTAGTCCCTCCATCCTCCCTGGCCCATGGGGTGAGGGATGGTTGGGATGGGAACTGTCTTCCCACCCCCTTCCTGAATGCAAATTAGGAAACCAACCCCTTTAACTACCCATGCTCTAAATCCCGTTGTTTGCTCCCTTCAAAAACTCTACGCATCTGGGCAGGCCCACACCGACACAGGCTACGCCACATAACGCACTGCAGGAGCTGACAGGTTGTGGTCTGCACTAGCCACGCAGAGACAGATGTGACGAAGATGAACTGATCCCATTTTTAAGAGAATGAAATAAGCTCTTTAAAACTAATAATCAGGCTCGCGCGCTCAGGCTGATACACACTCAGCTGTCGGTTTGAAGGATGAGACCCTGATGTGACTTCTCAGCAATGAATGATTTTCTTAATATCTTAAAAAAACCCAGCTTTCTCATTGCTTCTTTCCAAAGAATTAAGTATTACAGAATAGACAGATGAGGGACCTGGGAAGGGTTGTTCCTAGGGAACCTGAAATTCTAATCTGACAGCATCTTAAACAGTTTAAGCATGTGAATGAGCCCCAGAAATTGAGCTCCCAGAAGTGGGAATCCGGAGTAAGGAGGCCACCAGGGTGGTAGCAGACATTCTGCTTAACTGGAAAGGGTAATGCCTTCTCTGCACCTCCCTCACCCCCAGGGGAAGGGCAGGCTGATGTGTAGCTAGGAGGGAAGGAGATAGTTTCAGTATGCCAGAAACCCAGAGCTGTTGCTGGGGGACAACTTATCAGCCAACACTGGCTTTTTGAACAACTCTCAGCTGTTGTTCTGGATGATATGAAGAGCCACTGCGATGTGGCCCCGGCCTTAGGGATCTTCCATTCTCTGGAAGCCCCGTCCTATACTGTGCAATATGAGCTGTCCACGCTGGCCATAACGCCAGGGCTGAAAGAAATGTGCAGTGTGAAGGGATGTTCAGAGTGTCTGTGGCTACGACAGGGGGTTGAGGCCCAAAGTGGTGAATTGGGATAAATGGAGATCTGAGATAAAAGGGAGGCGTGATAGCATTCATTTCTACTATGGCTTTTAAGGGTACCTGTGTCTTGTATGCACACAATAAACACTTGCTGAGTGCATAGATGGATGATTCAAGGAGGGGTGCTGGATATCCAGGAGTGACAGAGAATGTGCTTAAAACTCTTTAGGATGAGCAAGTGAAGAACAATCCCAATATTTAACTTTTGACAGCAGCAGGAGCAAGAGACCATGAGAGTGAGGTAACTCTGACCACTTGAGAGCAAGTTGTCTTCTTGATCCACATTACTATTCTATTTTATTATTTTATTCATTTTACTTTTTTCCTCCAAGAGGGATCCCAGTGCTGCTACTGGAATTCTCATCTTGTTACTCCTCCATGTTACTATGGGTTTCCATGATTCAGGTTGGGATGTAGCACCCTGACATGCGTGCACTACTGTTTTTTTTTGTTTTTTGGTTTTTTAAAAGAGTAATTTAATTTATTTATTTCCCCCCACCCCCTTGTTGTTTGCCCTTGCTGTGTCTGTTCATCTTGTTTTGTTTCTTTAGGAGGCACTGGGAACTGAGCCTGGGACCTCCGATGCGGAAGGGAGGCACCTAATCGCTTAAGCCATCTCCGTTCCCTGCTTTGTTGTGTCTCTCATTATGTTCTTCCTTCTTTGTCTCTTGTGTCATCTTGTTGCATCAGCTTGCTGTGCCTGCCCATAGTGTCAGCTTACTGTCTTGCCCATCTTCTCTAGGAGGCACCGGAAACCTCTGCGCCCTGCTTTGTTGTGTCTCTCATTATGTTTTTCCTCATGTGTCTCTCTTGTTGTGTCAGCTTGCTATGCCTAGCCGTTGTGCCAGCTCGCTGTCTTCTTTAGGAGGCACTGGGAACAGAACCACGGACCTCCCATGTGGTAGGCGGAAGCTCAGTTGCTTGAGCCACATCTGCCTCCCTGTGCGTTACTGTTTATGAGGCTTTTCACCTCTTTTGTCAAGGTAAATGACAGGGTCACTATGGCAGAATATAATTTTCCATTTCTGTAGGTGCAAACCCTGAGTCAAATGTAACCTGACTTGTCCAAAGTCTCACAGCCAATGAGCGGCAAGTCTTTTGGTCCCCTCTGCCAGGGACCAGCGCTTGGCGGCACACCGCTTTTGCAAAAGGAGTCTACTAAGCCATGCTTGGCCCATTTTAACTCCCTTCATACGGCAGGTTAAGGGAAATGATCGATGCCAGTTTTCCCCTGGTCTGGGCTGTTTTCCTGTTCCCTTGGATTCATCCTTATTGTAATAAGTTTTATACCCTAAAATATACTTCTTTGTCTTGGGCCAGGTTTTACCAGGTAGAATAAAGGAATTGTCTCTGGCTCTCCTGGGCAGTGTCCAGGCATCTGGAGTAATGAGATGGAGATAGGACTGAAGAAATAGCCCAATGCTTACATTCCCAGTAAGCATCGAACCTGCCAAGGGTTTCATAAAATTGGACAAAGTATTTTAGGACATAAATTGCATCTAGTTCAATGGTATTCAATCCTGGCAGTACATTTTGAATCACCTGGAGAGCTTTTGAAAAAAATTCCAGTGCAGGGTGGGGGGCTAATCACCATGCCCAGGGATTCTTTTTCAATTGGCCTGGTATAACCCAAGCACTAAATGCTTTCAAACATCTCCCACATGGTTCTAATGTGTAGCCAGGGTTTAGAACCTCTGATTTAGTCTCTCCCTTAGTATAAAAATAAGGAAATTGATACCTAGAGAGTTTAAGTTAATCACCCTGTATTAGCTATCCATTGCTGCATAAAAATTACCTCAAAACTTAATACCTTAAAATAATAAACATTTATTACCTCTCCAAGCTTATTTTCATCAGGACACTCAGAGCAGCTTAGCTGGGTATCTCTGGCTCATGGTTTCATGAGGTTGCAGTCAGGAGAGATACCGGCCATGGCTGTGGCCATCTGATGGCCTGATGGGGCTGTTGGATCCTCTTCCAAGGTGGTCCAGACACACACCTGGCCAGTTAGCACTGGCTTTTGGAAGGAGGTCTCAGTTCCTCACCACGTGGACCTCTCCACAGCACTGTTCTAGCGTCCTCATGACTGGCAGCAGGTCAGGGAGGAAGCCGTGATGCCCTAGTCTTGGAGTCATATCCCTTACTTCTGCTCCAATCTATTCCTTAGAAGCAAGTCACAAAAGTCAGTCCCCTCTCAAGGGGTGAGGGATTAGGCTCTACCTTTAAAAGGGGAGAGGATGTAAGAATTTGTGGACGTATTTAATAAAAATCAACACTAGCCAAAGTCACATAACTCCATTTAGTACTAGAGCTACAAATCTCTTGACTGCTAGCCTGGTGCCCCGTCAACTAGACCATGGTGTCTCATAATTCGTTGATTGATTTTAAATAAGGAAATTCTCATAAAATATTTCAGACCCCATCAATTACCTCCTTTTCATGAACAGGCTGGTTCTTTAAAACATCAGCATCCTGAGAAGTGTCCCTCGTTCATCAGGCACGTGACCGTCCCACCCCTGGTGTGATTCATTCCGGCTTGCCGCCTCTTTTCACCCATTAGAGTCCTCTGAAGGATCGGATTACCTTGCCAGTGGAAATATATGAGCTCCCTGTGTGATATACCATAACTGCAACAGCACATCGTATAATTTTCCCTGAAGGCTTGTTGCAGCCTATGTCGAGTCATTTGTATTTATGACAGCTCGGGGGTGATTTAGTGCGACCTCACTTTGATAAAAGCTATTTAAAGCTCATAAATGTGGGTGACATGCTGCCTCCCTGGCTGGGGTTTTTAAGGAAAGACTGAGATTTGCATTGCCATTCAACTTGTATTGTTCAGGAAAGAGAAAAGGAAAGAAAAGAGCCAGGGAGTGGAAAAGAGGGAAGGAAAGAGAGTCTAAGAGGGACTAAGACAGAAGGAGAGTGGAAGAATGTCGCTGGCTGCCACGCACAGACTCTGGGACTTGGGCTCCTTTCACTTGCAGTGCCACTCCTCTCTCCAGCCCTTCCCTGGCCGGGCTGGGATCTGTGAGGGGCACCAGCTCCGAGGGAGGGCCCGATGAAGCACACAGGAGTGGATAGGTCACCAGGCTTTATGAGCCATTTACCTCCTCTCTTAAAAGCATTGTTAAATCACAACCAAATTACAGTAAATTGTCAATTTTTATTGAAATGGGAAAGCCCTATAGCTTCACTCCTCTCAATGCTGCTCCCTGGGCACAGCTTTTCTCTGGGGTAAAGCAGGTGACCACGCGAGAGCTGTAGGCTCTACAGGGCAGCAGCCTGGGCCCTCCCCACCACATCTCACCAGACATCTCACAGCCTCAGGGTGCCTGAAATTCCCTCATGTAGGAGCCAGCTGCTTTAGCTGGGAGGACGGCACAGACTACGAAGGAAAGGGAATCATCTGATTTACCGGCTAGCACGGGGATTGTGCGGGTCAGACCCAAGGCAGGCACTCGGCAGGTGGCATAGATGGAGGAGGCCTTCAGGGAGGGATGTGGAAGGAGCTGAGAGTTGGGATCACAAGACAGACACTTCCCTGATTCTGTAAGCAGGCCCTGCTCATTTGTGGCCCTCATTTCCCATTTGAATGAAGAACCCTTGGAGGTGTAGGCACTGATCTGGCATGTGGATTCTCATTGGCTGTTTAGTTGAAACCACTTGAAGATGCAGAAGCTGTCAGCCTTGACCCTTGAGCTGGTGGGGGCCCTGGCAACCCCCTGAAGCAACCCCTCCATTCTGCATGTGAGGAAAGCAGGGTCTGTGAGCTGGTGAGCCAAGAGACTGACTCAGCCAGAGCTGTTTCCACCCCTGTGGGAGGCCCTGGTGACTAGGCCTTCTTCATTTGTTTTACTTCCTTCACTGAGAAGTGGAATCTGCATTATCAGGAATTTGGAAAGGAGGATGTTGGGAAAACAAATGAGCAGGCAGTCACATAAGGTGAGAAGTAGAAAGGACTTCTGGCAAACCTAATACAGGAAACAAGGGACAAGATTCAGTTTACAGGCATCTTTTTGAGTTTTTTTGTTTTTTTTTACTTTTTTTGTTACCCACACAGTGTTTTCCCAAAATTTGAATACTTTGCCAATGTTGGAAGATAAGATTTCTCCCAAACACACGTACAAACACATATGCAACCCAGCTCCCCAAATGATCCTCTTCATTCAGATTACTAGTTTGAATTTGCAGCCTCTATCTTCAAATACCCTCATGTTGAAGATGGGAAAACTGAGTCTCAGAAGGATAAAGAGGCTTATCCAAGGAGAAATAAGTGAGGTTAATGGCAGAGCAAGAGCCAGAACAGAGCTCTCTTGATACTGATTTCTCAAGATCCTGCTTGAAAACTCCGGCCACTCTGCCGGCCACAGGGATATTTCACTACCTGCAATTCTTACAGTCTTCGGTGCCCACACACTTATCTCCCACATGCATGTCCCAGACGGCTTTTGCAGATCACCTGCCTTTCCAGCCAGAGGGGCTGCCCCTTCAGGGCAAGGACATGGTGGCTGGAGATAGAGCAGATGTGGGAGCAGGGGAGGAGGAGTCATCATGGATCCATCACGGTGCCTCACTCCAGGCTGGGCACACAGTAGGACTTAGGATATGAGCACCCTGACTTGGACATGACAGGCTGTCAGTACACCTTCAGTGACTATTATCCGTCAATCCAGGATGAAGCTGGTACAATTAGCTTTCACAAGCACCTTTATTAGTGTGTCCTCACAGCAGCCAGAGAAAGGATGCTGTTTTCACACAAATTGTCTCCCTGCTGACCTCTCAAGTCAACAAACTCATTTTGTCTTTGATCCAGATTCTGATTTATCCTTTTTCTAAAGGCTCAATTTTCACTCCTCTCATGTTTTTTTGAGGGTGTAGGGGGGTTTGAGGGTTCTATTCTTTGACTTATAATACACTTCTTTGGGAGAAGGGAATTTATTTTCTCCCTCAAACAAATTGATTGTTAGTTAAAGCTTTTTGATGTAGTGCAAAAATAAGTTATTTTGAAGCTATGTGTGCTTGATTTTTCATTTGTCCAAGTGCTGTCTGGAATAACGCGCCCCCTTCCATATAGCTCCTCCCTCCCTTTGCTGGAGACTCTCCTCCTCCATTCACACGTGAGCACGTGTGCACACACACATCAACAACTATTAAGCTGCTGCACTGCTGTGATTTCAGAGAGAGACACTTTCTGCTTCTCACTTTCTGTCCAACAGTCTGTGCATCTAGAGTCTGTGCGTGGCAATGTGTGGAACCTGACTTTGCATGGGAGAGGAAGCGATGGAAGCTTAGAGTGGAGAAGCTTGGCAGCTTGCTCAAGAGGACAAAATTAATAAGACCAGAACTAGGATTTGAAACCAGATTCAACCGTTCCAAAGCCCTCCACTAATGTACTGCAAGGGGAGAGAAAACAAGGCTTTTCCTGTCAACCTTCCAAACCAGTTGGGAGGTTTGCTTAAAACTGTGAACCAGTTGGACAACTCAGTGAGGCAGCATATGCTAAGTGTCTCCATAAGCACTCTCAATAGTTGAAGTTTTGAGGTCCAGGGGAGGAGTTTTCTGGTGGGCCTTTATGGTTGGGAAAGCTTTACAAGGGAAGAGCAGGCTTCCTGAACTGGACCACAAAGAGTGACTAAGTGGAGGGTAGGCATGGGGAGTGGTAGAAACAGCCAGGCTTTTGAGCATGGTGTAACATTCATACTTGTGCCTTGGGCCAGGAAAGAGATTGGTTCTGCGGAAAGAAGGGTCTTGATGGGAATCAGTGACAGATAAGATTTGATCATGTGAGGGAGAGTTTTGCCTGAATGGCAAAAAGGAGTTACACTATTCTCATTTATTGTAGGGCAATTGCCAGGAGTTCACTGTAGTGATTAGGGAAGAAACAAATATCCTATTTCCTTTTAAACTCAGAACAGAGGAGGTTTGATTGAGTGTGGTTATTGGACTTGATGGAGCTGCTTCTCATTAAGTTGGTTTCCCTACCCACAGTTAGGTGTCCTCTTGGGACCTTGGTTCTTCAGAGGACCAGGATATCTCCATGAGTCTTGGCAACTGTGGAGACTCTTTTGACTCTCCTCTTTGCCCTTGGCCCCTTCAGAACTGCCTGACTGAAGCCATTTACACACATGGAACTTTCCAGGAAGCAGGAGGATTCTCACTTCATCTCATTAACTACATGGGCTCCAGTGAGCTGAATTCCCATTCAGGGCACCAAGGTGTTCAACCTGATGCTCTTCGGCAGTCAGTCTCTGGTCTCTGGGTGATTAATTTCCCTATTGGTTTGCACAACGCACTGAATTTGGAGGAGGAAGACTGCAGCTGGGGGTCTCCAGGGCATGGCACCCATAGAGATGGCTCATTTCCAAACACATGGCCGTCTCTCGTTCCCGCAGCTTTGGGGCCCTTCCCTACAGGCAGCTGGCTCACTGCTCTTACCAAGGTTCATTCCAGGCAAGGCCTGCCCCCCACCACTGCTTTCTCATTTATCTGCATCCACCAGGGAGCCCAGTTCTAATTAATTACCGTCTACTCTAAACTCAAGAGGGAAACCTGCTTGGTGGGAGGTGGGGAGGAATAGATGTAGAAATTCAATCAAGATCTTCAGGTTGCAAGGCCTGTTGTTGGCAGCAACTGCTCTTCCCAGTGTAAATGAGAATAGGGAATCCAGCTCTAGGAAGAACTGTGTCTGAATTTGGCTCTCCTCAGTTCCCCAGTGCCTAGCAGAGGGGAAGCTCAGAGAAGCCTGAGAACATGAGCCTCCCAGAGCCTCCGCCTGGTAACTTGGGGCTCCTCAGGTTCAGGATATACAGAAACCACATTCCCACCTGCTTTCAGGGCTTAACCCTTAATCCACTGTATAGTCTCACCTGCTGGAGAGGCCAGGAGGTGATTCAGGGGGTGAAGTGCAACGGTTGTCAACCCTAGCTGCACTTCTGAGCCACCTGTGGGATTTTTAAAATTCAGATACTCAGCTTCATTTTAAAAATTATTCTTTTTTTTTAAATTAAATTCTCCCATAGCATTTTTTTAAAAAGTCATGATATAATTTACATACCATAAAAGTCACCTTTTAACAGTGTACAATTCAGTGGTTTTTAGT
>PVKH010035628.1:0-11710 GCA_004027955.1 Chaetophractus vellerosus
GACCTGCCCTGCCCGTGGCGGCTCTTGCCCTGTCCGTGGCAGCTTCTTGCCCTGCCCACGGCGGCTCCGGCCCGCCCATGGCGGCTTGCCATTCTCAAGGCGGTCTGCCCGCTAGGAGAGGTCCCCGGGAATCGAACCCAGGGCCTCCCATGTGGTATGCCGGCACCCTATCCACTGGGCTATCGAGCCGGCCCCTGTAACAGCTTTTGACTTAAAGTCTATTTTGCCTGATATAACTATTCTAGCTCTTTTTTGGTTATTATTTGCACAGATGTATCCCTTTGCATTCCTTCATTTTCAATTTATTTGTGTCTTTGGGTCTAGGGTGAGTCTCTTGGAAACAACATATAGTTGCATTGTGCTTTTGTTCCTATTCTGCCAATCTGTGTCTTTTGATTGGAGGGTTTAATCCATTAACATTCAGTTTTAATACTGTAAAGGCAGTATATACTTCAGTCACTTTGTCAAACTCTGTTTTTTACACATCTTTTTTGTTGCTCTTTTCCTTTATTGAAGACTCCTTTTCTGTATATTCTTTTGTGATATATCTGACTGATTTCCTTTTTCATTCCTCTTTCTGTATATTTTTGAAATAGTTTCTTTGTGGTTACCCTGGGGTTTGTATTACACCACCTTTGTCCATAACCTACTAATTTGAAAAGACACCAACTCAGTTTCAACAGCATACACATTCTCTGCTCCCATATCCATATTTCCCTTCTTTATGTTGTTTCTGTCCTACATTACTTCTTTATAATTTAGGTGTCCATTACCAGGAAATATGACTTTTTTTGTTCAACTGTCTTCTGACTCTTAAAGAATAGGGTTATACATTAAGGATACAGTATGACTGGATTTTGCATTTACTCTTTTAGGTACCTTTACTGAAGATCTTCAATTCTTCACACCACGCCAAGCCACTCCCTCCTGTCTTTCCCTTTCAACCTGAAGAATTCCCTTTAGCAATTCTTGTAGGGCAGGTCTTTTGTTGACTAACTCAGTTTCTGTTTTTCTGTGAATACTTTAAACTCTGTCATTTTTGAAAGATGGTTTGTTGATAAAGAATTTTGGGCTGGCAGTTTTTCTCTCAGAATCTTAAATATATTATACCACTGCCTTCTCACCTCCATGGTTTCTGATGGGAAATCGGCACTTAGTCTTATTGAGGATCCCTTGTATGTGATGAATTGCCTTTCTCTTGCTGCTTTAAAAATTCTCTCTTTATCTTCGGCATCTGACATTCTGATTAGTATTTGTCTCAGAGTAGGTTTATTCTCTTTAGAGTATATTGCATTTGGACATGACTATTTATGTCTTTCTTAAGAGTTGGGAAATTTCTGGCCATTACTTCCTCAAATATTCTTTCTGCCCCTTTCCCTTTTTCTTCTCCTTCTGGGGCACCCTTGGTGCATGTGTTTGGATATCTCATGCTGTTACTCAAGTCCCTTAGACACTCTCTATTTTTCCTATTCATTTCTCTATCTGTTCTTCTGAGTGTATGATTTCAATTGTCCTGTTTTCTAGTTTGCTGACTCTTTCTACTGCCTTTTCAAATCTGCTCTTTGAAAAGTGTATTTTTAATGTCAATGATTGTGCCTTTCTTCCCCATATTTCTGTAATGTTTCTTTTTAAAATTTCAAATTCTTTATGTTCACTTGTCTTCTTAATATCCATTAGCTTCTCTCTATCCATATTCTGATATTTTTCTACTGGCCTCTCTATCCATATTTTCCTAGAACTGATTTAGGAGATTTGTTTGAACTTATTTGATTAGTTGTTCCAAATTCTATGTTTCCCCTGAGGTTTTAATTTGTTGCCTTGACTGAGCCATTTCTTTGTGTTTCTGAGTAAGGCTTGTAATTTTTTGCCAATATCTTGGGCACCTGATTATTTTGATTTGTTAACTCTGAAGGTCAGTTTCTCCCTCTTGCTGAGGATTTTTTGTTGATTGGATTTGTGTTAAGGCTATTCTTTGAAGTTTGCTCCAAGTTATTCTGGAACTGCAGAGTAGCCCATGCTTAATTGTTTAGGTTTTCTTAGCTCTTCTGCACATGATTCTTGTCCAGGATAGGCAGTACAAGTTTTAAGGTTGCCCTTTTGTGTACAATTGTGTACAAGCTTTTATAGAAAGCTTCATTTCCTTTGCTCCTTCTCCAGGACTCTTGATCTGTTCTGTTGTTTTTGTGACGAATTTTCTCTCTGGAGCTTATGATTTGTTTAAATTCTCTTCCTACTTACTGCCCCCCTTTTCATTACACTTTTCAGTTCTGGGATCCATCCTGTCTTACAGCAGTTCAGTTCCCCAGCCCCCGACCCCCTTTTTTCCTGTGAGGCTTTTGTTTCTCCTGATTAGGGCATCCTCCCCCAGGAGCCAAATGGGGTAAATCAAGAAAGGTCTGTTTTGCATTTAGATGGTCCAGCAAATAAGAGACTGGAGTGTGTGCACCTTTTGTCAACAGTTCTGCCACAGTCTCTTTTTCCCCTGGGGAGACTTTTGTACTGGGTTTTCTCAGTTACTTGTGTTTCTCTCTGGGTCACTAGGGACTCGGGTCCATGTGCCTGCATATGCATGGGGTTCTAACCTGTTGCTGTGAGTGGTTCTGTAGTCTGCATCCACGGCAGGAAGGACCTGGGCTGTGCTGCCTCTGTGTGACTATTAAGTTGTCTGGGACAGAGTGAGTAGGAGGGGGTCCAGACTGGCAGGTCTGGGATATAAATTTTCTACCTGAGTTTGGTGCTTCTGTTTGTTTTTCTTCAATTCAATGTTTGTGAAGTCCTTCTCCAGCCACTATTAAACTTCAGAGCTCCAAGCAAGTGGGATTTGGCCTTTTATTATTTAATTCTGAGGAGAGATTTTTCCAGGGGATGTCTTATATCACAATGTTGATGTTGTCACTGCACTTGGTTTTTAAAGTTTTCAATATGAAGAGATGCCACATAGGCAACAAATGAAAACAAACCAGTAAAATAAAATACAATCCAACTTACCACTCTGATTAACAGCTGGTTCTAAATATGATGGTTAAACTTTCAAGGTCTTCATTCTTTAAATGTAACTCTTCAAGGAAGGTGGTTATAAACTGTGTAAACAGCACATTTTCCTGAGAATTCTTCTGAATGCCAAGAATCGGGGTCAGTCTGAAACAATGAGAAATACTAAACGCATATCCATGGAATGCGAAGGTACAGGGGTGTCCCCAACTGCCAGAGACAATTTTGTGAGGCTTATGAGGTCTCTCTGATTTAACAAAACTGCCAGACAGAAAAGGCTTTACTAACGAGGCCAGTAGAAAAATATCAGAAAAAGATTGAAGAATCAAACATATTGGTAAATATGGAATGAAGTCTAAAAGTCTGAATCTACATGTTTTTCATCATGCTGGCAAAAACTACTAAAATTCTTCCAAGGAAAGAAAATTTATGAACCTTTTCACTTGGGAAAGGGAGTTGTGGAAAAGTCCTTAGAGTTGAGAATTGCTTTAAAAAAATAATTTCTATTCAGTGTTTGAATTATACCACCTGATTAAATGCAATAAATTGACAAACAATATTACATTTTGGATAAAACTAACATTTTAATAAAAAAAACACTAAATAAATTAATTATATCTTGCAAGGTCCTCAATACCAACTTCATAAAGGACAATACACTGTTTCCTCTAACCTGTAAATACCGCCAAAGATTGACTGTGTATTTTGGAAACAAAATAATTTTCATTGAAATTTGATCAATAAGCATGATTTTAAAAAATGAGCAATATTTAACCTAATAACAAAGATTAAAGACTTAGTTTTCATAAATATTTTTAACTCTAGAAAGCATGCTTTACAGAGCCTTTGCAAGTTACATTCTTAGAAAAAGTTTTTGGGATAAAATTCCTTTTTCCTCAAATTGTCTTAGACTTCCCACAGAGTTCTTTCAGATTCTTATTTAACCTTAGTCATTGCCACTGGGTACATCATATATGAATAATATAACTCAGATTTAAATCAATAAAGCTCAAGAAAGCAGAGCTATTCTGGAGTAGCAATTGTTGTTTTCTGAGGGACAGATTTCTGATTGCTTTGCCTTCTTCTACAGAAAGCCAAAGTTAAAGTAAATTGTCATTGTCCAAGATGACTGAGGCTTCCAGAGGAGGTGGGAAATTCTCTATCCCTGAAGAGATTTTGTAGCAAGAACTGGAGACTAGGTGACTCCAAAAGTCCAGTGAAATCCAGAGTTCTACCTGGAAAAATCACTGTAATGTAATGCATTCTTTCGCCACCTCTCCTGGATTTCTTTATAGTGAGTTGATTGGTATACCAAGTTCTCATACTACACGGACTTTGTCTGCAGGTATTGACTGCCTGATAGGTACTGAGCATTTAATGAACATGCAGAAGGAATAGAATGCTTTAAAATTGCCTTAACGAGGGAACCAGCTGTGGCTCATTTGGTAGGGCTCTGGTTTGCCACATAGGAGGCCCCGGGTTCGGTTCCCGGGGCCACCGCGAGCAGGCAGGCCGCCGTGGGGCGAGCTGACTGGGCGGGATGCTGCGGCGGGGGGAGATAGGCAGACACAGAAGAACGCAAAAGCAAATGAACATGGCGAGATCAAGCAGCTGGGGGGGGGCGATATATAAATAAAAAAATAAATCTTTAAAAAAATTGCTTTACTGAACCAGCGAACTACAAATATAGCAAGTAGTTGGCAGGTGGGAGGAAGGGCTGATAGAAAAATCACACAAGATCTGGTGTCTGATCAGAAACGGCAAGTAAAGCTTATGTGTGCTTTGGAACTAGTGAAGACACTTCCTGTTTTTATTAGCCCTACCTCCAAGTATCTTAACCAAATGACAGGTTTGCTTTGAATATTCCTTGGCAACAATGTAAGTCCATGAAAAGACAAAAACAAAAACAAAAAAAATAGACATAAAACACTATCACCTTATTTATTCCCTCATATTTCTCCTACAACCTTTACTTAAAAAGACTTCTTGCCCACTCTCCAGACCTTAACACAGAATGGAAATGACTACAGAAATATATACTGTCAATTTTCTAAGAGTCTTAAGTTGTCTTAAACTTTTTGTGGAAAAAGGTGAAGTATAAATGAATAAATATTCTAGTTCCTGTGCACCTCTACCATTAGTAATCCTGTGGGTTATTACTTTTGGAGAGTCTTGTAAAAATCGTGTTTTCTCTTTAAAATTGTCCTATCTTGAAACCAGGCCAAAAATACCAAAAATCACAATGTCACAATGCTGAAAGATGCTGAACCAAAAAAATCTAAGTAAAAATATTCTATAAGTTTGTGAAGGCTCATTCAAGACAAGTATAGTTTGCTATCGCCAAAGTAATTTACATTTAAATTGAATAAAAACTATATATAAACTCAGCTTTCCAGATTCCTTGTCTCATCTATTAACATGTTTATTGCTTATAGCAATTAACTACCTGTTCTCTCTTCCAGCTTGGCTGCTTTCTAGGTGACAGATGAATCAGAAGCAAAAACATTACATTTTATCTGCTTATTATCACTTTGGTCAGAGATAAGAGTGGGTTGTAGCTTTTGCCCAAGATGCTACTAAGAAACTGTGGATTTCTTTTTTAAGGTACTGCTGCCCTAATGATTAGCCTGTCTACAGGTGTTGTGAGACTGAATGGAGTTTGAGGACCTACCTAAGGAACACTATACTGATCTTGAAGACAGGGTTCTATCCAGTCTCCTTTGTCAGCAGTGAACAGGGGAGAAAGCTTTGTAAACTGCAAAGCACTGAGCAACACAGTTTCTACCTGTGCTTAGAATCAGGTCCAGTGATAAACGAACAAAGACTTTTTATTGGAACTATTTTTTTACTGTTAATAATGGCCTCATAATTGCCGTATCTGAAAGCCTCTTCTGAGTTCTCTGAGTTCTCTTCTCATCACGCTGGAAAGTGATATCTAAAATTCTCCTCTTTTGGCTTCTAACCCTGATTCTTTATAATCTCCCTTGTTGGTATCTTTTTTTTTTTCACCACCCCATTAATTAAAGGCCTTACCTAAGGTTTTATGTTGACCCGTTTCTTTTTGTACTATATCCAACCTCATGCCTTTGACTATCAATGATTCAAATCTCTAACTACAGTCCTGAGATTTTTCTCGCCTTGGATGTCCAAAAGGTACCTCAAAGGCACTATATTCAAACCTGAATCTGTAACGTCTCATTTCCATCCAAACCTTCTGGGACTGGAAACTACAGCCATCTCTGATTCTCATTCCTTAGTGTTTTATGTCCAATCAATTGCCAAGTCCTACAGAGTCTCCACCCAGGTTCCTCTTGAATCCATTTCATCAACAAACTATGGCTTGTGGGCCAAATCTGGCTCACTGTTTTTGTACATAAAGTTTGACTGAAACACAGTCATGCCCATTTGTTTATGTACTGACCATGGATGCTTTTGTGCTATGACAGCAGAGTTGAGTAGTTACACCTGTAAGGTTAGTAGTAAAGCCAGAAAAATAAGTCACTAATAAAATACCTTGTTATACTATTGCTCTTTAGAATTAGAGCAATTAAAACAGGAGATGAGAAATCCAAAGGAACCATTTGATCCTTGCATCAGTCGTTTTAGGATATTGAGGGTCTAGTCTATCAAAAATCTCTGGCACACTGGGTCAAAGAAATATGGAAGATGCCTTAAGGAATCGAAATTATTACACAAAATTTTCTAGCTGGAAAGAGTACTTACCCTGGCTTACTCTACTCCAACCATACTCTACTCTCCCATACCTTATTACTCCTTTTTTTTTTTTTAATAAATGGTAATAGTTTCTTTTTTTTTTTTTTAAAGATTTATTTTATTTTTATTACATATCTCCCCTCCCCCCCGCTGCGGCGACGCGCCGAGACTGGTCACTGCGCAGGCGCGGCTTTCCCCGCTTGTGGGCGGCTTCTGTTTCCATTCACGGCCGGCTTTCAGTTCGCGGGTGGTTGGCTGCGTTCCATTTGCGGGCGACCTGCCCTGCCCATGGTGGCTCTTGCCCTGTCCGTGGCAGCTTTTTGCCCTGCCCACGGCGGCTCTGGCCCACCCATGGCGGCTTGCCATTCTCAAGGCGGTCTGCCCGCTAGGAGAGGTCCCCAGGAACCGAACCCGGGGCCTCCCATGTGGTATGCCGGTGCCCTAGCCACTGGGCTATTGAGCCGGCCCCTGGGGTTATTAAAGAAGACATTGTCCTGTGTATTTTAAGTGGATAGTGGTAGGTGAGTATCAAATTGCTTTGGTATTATATTGAGTTGAATGCATATGAAAGACTGGTGAAACAGTATTCTATAAAATGTTTATATTTATATGTTGTTCCTTATATCTTCTACAATAAGTGGTAGATTTGTAATAGCCAGTTCTCCAGGGAAAAAATCTCTCATGTTTAGCATTTCCCAATTTCCATGGTGTAAATACTCTTGCCATGATTGATTTCAAACTAGCTGTAGTTTAGCAACTGATGGCAGAATTCCTGACAATATAACAATTGGTTCTCACAAACTGGTACAAGCTGGATTTAGCACACTGCTTATAATATTTAATGTCAAAATAAACATGTGTGAAGATTACATCATTTTTCTAGTCCCTTTATTTGAAAGCCTTTGCCAAAATTCTATGATGAATTTATTTGAAATATAGGTGAATCTCTGGTCCTATATACACCCAAACTTCTGCTTCATTATGCTTCTATTAGTGACCTTGTCTTTTCCTTCTGTGGTGATTCCCAAAATTAGATTTATATAAGAATTACCTATGGTATTTTAAAAAAAATCATAATCTAGGTCCCCCTCAAACCTGAGAAAAGAGAATCCCTGTAATAGGACCCATTCGGCTTTATTTTAACAGGCACCATAGAGCCCAGTCCTGCTGCTCTCTGTGGAGGTTCTGCAGACAGGAACGAAAGAAAGGAAAACAGGAATTTTGATAGACTAGATTTCTCACCCTTTCAATGTAAAAAAACAACTAGGAAACCTCAACAGGAATACTGTGTGCTTCTTTTACTAGAGAGTGGGGGAAATACGTGAGCCTGTTTCCTTCTGTACTGAAAGAATAATTGATTCCTGAACTAGGCTTTGAAATAACACTTGATTGTGGAAGGGAGGCACGACAGGCTCTTTTCTGGGATAGCTGCTAGATGGGAACGTTGGTGCTTCAGATCTTGATCTGGCGCCCAGGAATGTCCTTGGGAAGCATCCCAACCCCTGAAAATTGTCTTTCTGTACCTTACCCTAGAGAACCTCATCAACACTTGTGTTTTTTCCCCACAACACACAACCAACTACTTTGGGCTGCAGTAAAAATCAAGAAAAATCATGAACTTGAAAGAGCTATAAAACTTAATGGCTGTATTTTATATATAATGAGGACAAATTGTTCAAACCCAGGCTGGTAAACAGGAACAGTAGCAAGTGCCTCCCATAGGTATGTGATCTCTGGAACCCGTGGTGTGGCCCTGCGAAGTTTGGCAAGAGGAGCTGCTCCGGGGGAAAGTGAGCTGCAAAGATGACGAACCCTGGGGCTTTGGGGTTCCTTGTCTGTGGCTACACAGACCCCCAGCCCAGTGGTTGGGGTCAGGGGTCTGCAGTACCCTGATCTAGAGCTGTCCTGGGCTCTGCGGAGTCTGAGGACACTCATGATTTGGTACTTTAGTTGTGTGTCTGCAGTATCTTCTGTGCCTATGGATAACAAAGACTCGACTGCATTTGCTGCTATTAGCAGAGAACTGCCTCGCACTTCGAGGAAGAACGCTGCCCTCTCCCACTGCTGCTCTGCTGCAGGGGGCTTTTCAGTAGGAAGCGCCGTCGGTTAGGTCAAATAAAGGACCAAGGACGGTCTAAGTCCTTCCTGAGAGTGTGAGAAACTGCTCCTCCACTGCAGCTCACAGCATGAGCTGGGACTGGACAGTTGGATGAGACTTTCCACTTGGATTTCCTTTGTCACTCTCAGGAGGCCCCTGGAATACAGGGCTCTTACTCGTAACGATTATGGGAGGTTATAGTCTCATTCAGGACATATTAAAGAATTTGTGTGAGCAATTACTATTAGACATTTCCTGCTGAAACATTCCCAGGTGCTATGAGAAGGCACATTACTCATTTTAATAAGTACAGTCTTTTAATAGCTGAATTCCACATGGAGGGTTATAAGCATACAGAAAATTACAGAGAATAATATAACCAGCACCCATTATGGCACAGATAAAATAAAATGTTACAGATTCAATAAAACATTATTGATGTTTTTGAAGGTCCTGGATAGCTATTCCTGATACCATTCACCTCTCGTTTTCCCTCAGAGGGAACCACTCCTCTCAAGTTGGTTGTTTCTTTCCCATGCATAATTTCATAATTTCACCATATGCTTATAATTCTATGAATAATATATTATAAATGTTTAAAATGATATATACAGTATAGTATTTTATGTATCACTGCATTTTTCATAACACTATTTAAAACATTTATATATATACAGTTTGATGTAGTTCAGTTTTATTCAGTTTTCACTGTAAATAGGTATATACTTCAACTTATTTGTTTTAGCTTTTTTCCCTAGCTTTTCACTGTTTTAGTTTCCTAGGCTGCTTAAGCAAATGTCATGAAATGATTTGGCTTAAACAATGGAAATTTATTGCTCACGGTTTTGAGGCTGGGAAAATGTCCAAATTTTCAATAAAATTTTCTTTCCAAAGACAGGCTGCTGGCAATCCTCAGTTCCTCTGTCACATGGCAGCGTCTGCTGGTCTCTTCCTTCTTTTGGGAGCTTCAGTGATTCAGCTTCTTGCTTCCATGGCTCTCTCTCTCTTTGTCTGAATTTCGTCTACTTGTAAAAGACTCCACTAGAAGACAGGCCCTTCCCCTTAACTGAAGCGGCATCAGCAGAGCTCCTGCCGACTAAGTCCTCACCCACAGGAATGGACGAACTTTGAGAAAATACTTCTCTGGGGTACAAACGGCTTCCAACCACCATGTTCACCATTACAGGAAATTGTAAAATGAGCATTTTTACCACGACTCCCTGGGCATATGGGTGCACATTCTTCTAGGTTTTATACCTGGAAACGAAATTGCTTGGTTAAAGCCAACTTTTTCATGTCAACTTCACTATGTCACTGAGCTCATCCAATGTGTGGTCTGCAGGCTATGGGAAGATAATGGCATATACCTGTCGTTGCAATGCCATTCAGGACGATCCCCCAGTCCTGAAAAAGCCCCCGCATTCACCTGTCTTTCCCTCCCCCTGCCCCCAGAGCCTCCGGTGGCCACTGCCTCCACATCAATGCTGTGGTTTCTTCCATTGCTAGAGCCACAAGTCTTTAGTAGAATACCAGTAAGTCCACTCTAGTCCATAGTTCCCGAGGATTCTGGATGGTGGTGTCCACCCCACCTCTCATTGAGAGGGGGCTGCGATCCCATATGGCTGATGGATGGGACTCTCGTTCTTGCAGTTGTAGACTCTCGTTTCCTTGGTGTGGGTGTTGTCATTCCTCTCTTCCTTGTTAGTTGTCCTGGGTGAGTCCAGTGAACTGGAGAGTAGGTTACAACTCCACCGAGGCTCAGGGCCCAGCTGATACCCTATTGCCAGAATTTATTTTATCCGTCAACATTCAATGAGCCCTTTTGATATAAGCCTTGTGCCCTTCTTCAATTTACAGAAATTTCTTTTTAATATTTTATTGTCTCGGTTCTCTCTGAAATTTCTATTACACAAATGTTGGGTTTCTTATAATAATAATTGTCCATGTCTCTTAGTTTTTCTAGTTCCTTGTCTTTTTTGCTCAATGTTTTGGAAGAATTTTTTTTTTTTACTTCATCTTCCAGATTATTAATCTATTCTTCAGCTATGCCCATTCTAGAATTTGGTCCCTCTATTGGATGTTTTTTTTGCAGCAACCATATATTTAATGTTCAAAAACTCTTTTTCCTTCTCTTATTTCTCTTTTTATATTAGCAGACTTTTGTTCTTTTATATACTCTCCTGTGTCCCTGAGGACATTGTTTAGAATATTTTAAATTTTTCTTCTGTTCTCTCTATTATTTCTTTTTCTCAGGACCAGGCATTCTACTTTTTATCTTGATTTTTCCCTTTCCTAATTGTTTTTTTCCCTCAAATAGCTGTTGCTTAGTATTGTCTATATTTTTGCATGGCGAACTAGACTGACTAAGATGGTGTCTTAGTTTCTTAGGGTTGTAACAAAGTACCACAGACCAGGTGGCTTAAAACAACAGAAATTTGTTGTCTCACAATGCGAGGGCTAGAAGTTCAAAGTCGGGGTGTTGCCCGGGCCGTGGTCCCCCTGAAACCGGTGTGCCTCTCTTCAGCTCCCGGCACTTCCAGCAGACCTTGGCCACAGTGCTTGTCTCTGCATCTGTCAGCACATGGCCGTCTTCTCCTCCTCTTAGGAGGACCCCAGTCACACTGAACCTAAGGACACACCCCACCCCATGTGAGTCATTTCGATGGAACTGATCCCATCTGCAGTGCCCGTTTCCAGGTTTCCAGATAAGGCCAGTTGGGAGGAACTGAGCCATAGGACTTGAACTCGTCTTTTTTGGGAGGGGACAACTGAGCTCCTGATGGGTAGTGAAGATTCTAGTGGATTGCCCAGAGGCACAGCTGGTGCACACAGCTGCTGAGGTCTGCGTGTCGCCAGCAGGGGACAGGAAACCCAGCTAGGCCCCGGGGAAGTGCATGGAGCAGTGTA
>PVKH010035629.1:0-11751 GCA_004027955.1 Chaetophractus vellerosus
GAAGGGCAATTGTAACACGGGGGCTTTTATTGGGATTTGGGAATTGTCCTGGCTGATGATGCAATGGAGGATATAGGCCATTTTATATCATCATGTATCATGCAGAACTGTGTGGGAGAGTGGGTGGTCTACAGTCTGAACTGTGGTCCATGCTTGATGGCAAAGCCCCAAAATGTGTATATCTATTACAGGCATTGTGCCACACTGATGAAGGATGTATATGTGGGAGGTTGTGGGAGGTGTGGGAGGTTGTGGGAGGTGTGTGAGGTGTGGCATATGTGTACTCCTAAAATTTCTGTGTAACATTTATGTAATCAATGTATCCTAAAAAAAAATGGATTAAAAATTGAAAAAAAAAATAATAGGGTGGGTTTGGGGAAAATACACCAAATGTAAGGTATGGACTATAGTAATTAGTAATGTTTTTGACAATGGTCTTTCATCATCTGTAACAAATGTTCCACAACAATGCAAGGTATTGGTGGTGGCGTGATGTACAGGAGTCCTGTATGTTATGCATGTTTGTTTTAAAGGTTCAAAGCTTTTACTATACACTTACTATTTATGTATGTTCATGTATGCATGATATACGTCAATAAACTTTTTTAAATGAAAAAAAAAACCATAAAAAAAAAGAAAGAATGTTACAGCAAATGTGACAAAATGTTAAAGGTTGGTGAATCTGGGTCACCGGCGTGGTGGCCTGCCTGCGCATGGGGGCTCGCCTTTGTCCCCCGGGGCTCGCCCCGCCCATGGCAGCTTGCCTTCTCGAGGTGGTCTGCCCGCTCAGGGAGGCCCCGGGGTTTGGGGAGGCCCCGGGGACCGAACCCGGGGCCTCCCATGTGGTAAACCGGCACCCTACCCATTGCGCTACAGCCGGCCTCCGTTTAGTATTTTTATGGCAATTGTTAAGCTTGAAATTATTTCAAAATAAAAAGGTTTAAAAACATATAAGAAGGACAGCATGAAAGAATTTAAAGAAAAGTAAATTCCAGGAGCATAGATATAATTTTTGATTGCTGCTGTGGTTAAAAACATATGAATTCATAATAATGAAAATACCAACATGAGAGGAAAAATATCCCGTATAATACCCCAAATCAGAGAAAATTTAGAAATAATTAAAAGTGAGGAAGATTTGTGCTTTCAATGTGTACATGTTTTGAACATGTCACTTTGTTCAGAACATGACACCTCATGTCACTTCTTTTGGAGAAATCTTGTGGGTACAAAGTCACCAGAAATTCTCCTAAAGGAGCCTTATCTAAGAAGAGTTAAATACAAAGGAGAGAGGATCTTTCTGATTCCCAGATTCAAGCAATGTTAGAAAATGTTTAGGTAAATTGGCCGAGTATTTGGAATCCGTGACCATAAATAAAAGGATGTGGAGGGAAGACGCCTCATTGGGAATGAGACAAATTTTGACAGGTTACAGCAAGGTTCTGCCAGAACCTCAAGTCCTACTCTTTTACTGGCACGACTCCAGCATTTACTCTGATTTTGCTATAGTTTATCCAACCAATCTATTTTTGATAAGTTTCTCAAACTAACAATTATAGATGACATTGAAAGAAAACCAGATTAGAGAAACCCTGCTACATTTTTCTTGGGAGTGGTGAGTTCAGTGTACTTTGGAAAGTTAATACTGGTAACACCATCAGCTACCAAGAACTGTGTACAGAATCTAAAAGAAGTATAGTTTTTGTCTGAGCAATCAAGAATTCTCTTTTATTGAACCAAGGCAGCAGATTGAGAAGGAGACTCTCAGAGGGGGGGAAAGAAAGAATAAGGGCAAAAAAAGATCTTTCAACCCAAGGGATCTGGAGCTACATCATTATTTCCCAATGAAGTAAGCTTTAGTTTTCTGAAGAAATGTTTGATTCCTGAGGAAGCAAACTTGTCACTTGTGTTGTAGAAAATATATGAAGATGGGTGATGCAGGCTCACATTCTGCTTCTTATTTTTAAAAGAAATTTGTCCTCAGTTAAGTATTGATTTGCTTTTTCAGTGTATTTTCACCTTTGGGATAATTCTGTTTTGTTACCAGTTGCAGAAGTCACTGAATTCTCTAAGCTCTTTCTTACAATTTATTAGAAATATCCTTAGCCTACTACGATTTTAATGAAATTAACTGAAGAGATACACATATCCTTCCTATGCTTTTTTAGCACTAGTATACAGTATATAGAGACCATATTTTAATGTTTCACCTCGCATTTGTCTTATCAAATTTGTTTTCCGTGATTAGAAAAGAAAGTAAAAAATAAAGGATTTTAAAGGTGTCTGACTCTTTAAAAATTCACAGGCAGACCCACAACCTATAAACACACAATTTATAAATTCTCATATGGATAAATGACAGTCCCACTGCTGCTACCTTGGCAGGCATCGTGAAGAATCCTGGAGCTTGGCAGTCAGTGTCAGCTAAGTTAAGCTTTGCTAAGAAAGAACATCGAAAATCTCAGTGGTTTACCACCGGAAAGGATTATTCTGTGTTCACAGAGTCTGCTCTGCAGAATGAGTGACTTTTCAGGGCAAATGCTCTCCATGTGGAGAGCTAGTCATCTAGGCTGCTTCCATCTTGTGACTCCATGATTTTTCATAAGACTTTCTTCATGGCTACTGCCAATCCCTATGACTAAGAGTCAGTGGCAGTGATGCAGGTAAGCTCTCCTATACTTCAGCCCAGAAGTGACAGAAATGACTTTTGCTTACAGTCCAGTTACTGATTCCTGCTCAATTGCAAGGTACTGAGAAGTGCAGCTTTCTATGTGCCCAGAAGAGGAGAGAACCAGATACTGGTAACACATGTAATTTCTACCTCCTTGAGCAATGCTTACTGAACTTTCTGAATTTATACACAAAAAGCGTATATTTTTTCCTGTAAAAAAATTGTATGTTTTTTCTTTTTCTGAAGAAAGGAAAGAGACTCAGCTTTAATGGATTCCTCAAGTGGAGAATGATCTGTCACCTAAACATTCTAATAACCCTTTTTTGATTTTAAGTGTAAATATGCAGTGAAGAAAGGAAAGCTTTGGAATTCAGGAACAGCTTAGAGAAGTTGAATTTTAGGGTAGAATCCCAGATTATAGAACACCAGTCCTTGTATTGGTCTCAATATCTATAATTATCTTGCTCAACACTGCCTGAATGATTTCAATTATATACTACATTATAACTGTCTTAAATTCTAGTGATAGGTAATCTTACGACATTAAAAAATGCTAATTGCTCTGAATAGGTTAAAACACTTTCGGTCACTCATAGTATTAATCAGTTCAATCAGATTGATTCCTTCATAACTTTGATTCATAACTGCTGCTTTGAAGGAATGAGTGTCCTAATTAGGGAAAGGAATTGAGTTGGAGGAGGATTAAGTAATTTTAGAACAAGGGTGTTTTTGAAATTTGGAGAAAATTCCAGATTCTAAGATACTTCCTAATGCTTAAAAAACATATATTGCATAAAAGTTCTACTGTGAAAAAATAGGCTACCCATAGATTAATGGAACAGAATAGGGAGCTCAGAAATAGTCCCACAAAAATATAGTCAATTGTACTTTGACAAAGAAGCAAAGGCAGATCAATGAAGAAGGGATAGTCTTTATAACACATGGTGCTGGAACAACTGGACATCCACATGCAAAAAAAACCTAGACACAGACATTATACCTTTCACAAAAATTAACTCAAAATGGATCATAGATCTAAATGTAAAACTCAAAACTATAAAACTTCTAGAAGATAACATAGGAAAAAATCTAGGTGACCCTGGGTTTGGTGATGACTTCTCAAATACAACCCCAAAAAGAAAAAATGGATAAGTTGAACTTCACTGAAATTAAAATCTTCAGTTCTGCAAAAGACAGAGTTAAAGAGAATGAAAGGACAAGCCATAGCCTGGGAGAGAATATTGGCAAAACACATGTCTGACAAAGGACTTGTATCCAAAATACACAGAGAACTCTTAAAACTCAATAAAAAGACAAAAAGAAAACAAGCAACCCAATTAAAAATGGACAAAAGAGCTGAGCAGACACCTCACCAAAGAAGATGTACAGATGACAAGTAAGCCTGTGAAAAGATGCTCAACATCATATATCATCAGGGAATTGAACAACTAAAACAATGAGATACCGCTATATATGCTTATATATACCTATATTAATCCCCAAACACTGACAAAACCGAAAGCTGATGAGGATGCAGAGCAACAGAAACTAGCATTCATTACAGGTGGGAATGCACAATGGTACAGCCACTTTGGAAGAGCTTGGCAGTTCTTACACAGCTAAACATAGGCTTGTTATCTGATCTCATCCAGCAACCATGGTCCTTGGTATTTACCCAAATGAATTAAAAACTTAGGTCCATACAAAAGCCTGCATATGAATGTTTATCATAGCTTTATTCATACTTGATAAAATTGGAAACAACCAAAATGTCCTTCCATATGTGAATGGATAAACAAACTGCGGTACATCCGTACAATGGAATATACTTCAGTGATAAGCCACAAAAAGACATGGAGGAATCTTATATATATATATATCTAAGTAAAAGACATCTGTCTTGCAAAGGGCTACACACTGTTTGATTCTAACTCTATGACATATTGGAAAAGACAAAATATAGAGCCAGTAAAAGTTCAGTGGTTGCCAGAGGTTCCAGAAGAGGAAGAGATGAAGAGGTGGACATTTTTAGGGGAGTGAAACTATTCCGTATGATACCATGATGGTGGGTATGTGAGGCGTTTGTCAAAACCCATAGAAGTGTACAACACAAAAAGTAAACCCTAATGTAAACTATAGACTCAAGTTAATAATCTATCAGTCTTGGTTCAATTGTAACAAGTGCACCACTCTAATGCAAGATGTTAACAACAAGAGAAACTGTGTGCAGGGAACTATCTGTACTTTCTGCACATTTTCTTTGTAAACCTAAAACTGCTTTGAAAATAAGTCTATTAAAAATAGATTATTCCACAAATGTCCCATAGTTCAGATTTGCCTTGAACACTATGATGTGCCAGGCAGCGTGCTAGCTGCTAGGACTACAATAATAGGCACAGTTGCCATCTGTGCTAGATAATGTATAAGCACTATCTGACATTTTGTTATTAGAGTGCTTTTGGCTGCAAGTACCAAAAAAAAAAAAAAACCACAACAAAAAAGAAACCCCAAAACAAACACCTCCCCCCACACAAATACAAACAAAACAAAATAAAATTCCAGCTCAAGGTGGCTTAAGAAATAGGGAAATGTGTTTCAAATAAATAAAAACAATGGTGGCAATTACAAGGTTAGTTAATTCAGTGTCCAAGGAAGTAATAAAAAATCTAGATTCCTCATATGCTTCTTCTGTGCCATCTTCAGCATTTGGATAGCTTAGTTGCAAGTAGGCCACAGCAGCTTCAGGTTTCACATATTTAAAGTGAGGGAAAAGGGAAACTTCTTGTCTTTTAATAATGAAGAAAACCTTCCTAGGAAATCCTCAAAGGACTTTCTTTTTTTAAATCTAATTAATTAGAATTGTGTCACCTATCTTCCTTAAAGATATCACTTGGCAAAAATAATGAAGTCATAGAGATTGGTTTATATTAGTAAATATTCAGTAATTGGAGATAGAGAAGGGCTCAACCTCCATCCAAGGACATGGTGACATGAGGACTATATCAGGATTCTTTTAGCAAGTAAGAAGTTGAGCAATGGCCTCTGGATAATGCATCCACACAGATGTATTATGTTATTGGACCCTCAAGGCAACCTTGCAAGGTAAGAACTGTCAACTTCCTCTTACAGATGAGGTATAAGAGATAAAATCACCCAGTTCCAACAGCTATGAAGTATGGAGTTGGGATTCCCCACAAAAAGATTATCTGACTTCAGAGCCCAATTCCTCACAGTACAATATCTGGTGAATATGGCCAAAGAAGACTCCTATCATTGGAAAATGTCTTTTCCAAATTAACAGCCTTATCTATTTTGGATTTGTCTTAGTTTTTTTCTCTAGTTTGTGCACCTAAAAAGCCTTTAAAGAAGTGGTATTATAGCGTATGATAAGGAACTTTAATTGTTTTAGATTATGTAATGATTCCTCTTATAAATCTTTATTCTTTTTCCTTTTTAACCACCACTATATGTTGGTAAGTTTGCAATATCATGATAAAAACATTGTAGTTATTTATATGGGATTTATTACAAATCTAATTGGAGACAATGATGCTTTACAAACCATAATAATGCTTCTGGTTTTCAAGATTTCCTTAAATTCAATGATAATAAAATATAATTTAAAAGCATAAAATTTCTCTCAGAAACCTTAGAATCAAAGCTTTAAGGAACTAGAAAGGAATTCAGATACCATACAGTCTTAACATGCACCCCCTCCAATTTACACTGAGAATACCAGTTCCCAAGGATGCTGGGAATGAAAAAATTAGTACATCAAACAATTTTCTATTTGATGTATCCCACATTCCATGCACAATATTCTCAGAATAATAAAGCCAAGATCAATACCAATAATAGGACTAAACAATTTAGTTTTCTTTTCTTTTTAACATTTTTAAAGATATAGACCACTAGGGATGTACAGTCAAATTTCTCTGTTTTAAAACCACTTGGAAGATTTCCTTTCTGTATGATTAGACTACCAACTGGATGCAAATTAGGATCATTAGTTTTTATTTTATTTTAGATGTTTAGAGATTACTTTTGATTTTTCAAAATTTACTTTTGTTAGAGCTCCTTGGAGAAATGCCTAATTTCAGATCTAGAGTCAAGGATGTATATAAGCCTGAAATGATTTCTTATAGCAGACAGCAAGGAAGCCATCAAACACTACAAAGTCTACACTAAAGACTGTTTAGAGGAGTCTGTGATGATTGGGATTAGAAAATTTCCAGAATAAAAATAGATTTCCTACCCAAAGCCAAGTAAAGACTCTCCAATATGAGAGAAAGAGAGAGAGAGAGAGAGAGAGAGAGAGAGAGAGAGAGAGAGAGAGAGAGAGATGGAAATCCAAACAAATCTCCTTTAAAGAGACTACCACTAGATGGTGAAAATGTGGCTGTTAAAACAGGGGTTCCCAAAGAAGAGAATGATGGGGCAATCACTGCAGAAATTCAATCCAATATTGAGCTACGGTGGTCCCCATAGTTCAACTGGTATGCCCAGTTGAAACTGAAAGTGTCTCTATAGACCTAGATTTCTCCATGATTTATATTTAATATGATTATTGATACGTTGCGTTTCATTTTGTTTTCTATTTATCCCATTTATTATTGTTCTCATTTTTCTTGCCTTCTTTTGAACTGTTTTCTATTTATCCCATTTATTATTGTTCTCATTTTTCTTGCCTTCTTTTGAACTGAATATTTTTTATAATTCCATTTTATCATTTTTTCCCTAACTATACTTGTTTGTTTTTAGTGGTTGTTTTAGGGCTTATAATTATGTATCCTATAGGATACATGGTTGGCTTATCACAGTTTATTTTCAAGAAATAGTGTATCACTTCACCTGTAGGATAAGAATATTACAAGATACTTCTATTTCTCCCCTCCCTGACCTTGTGCCATTGTTGTCATATATTTTACTTCCATATTTGTTATGAACCCCACACTACTTTGTTATTACTTTTGCTCTAACAGTTCACTTTTTAATTAATACTTTTTTGTTAGAGGAGTTGTGGGTTTACGGAAATATCATGCATAAAATGTATAAAGTACAGAGTTTTCATACACCACCCTATTATTAACACCTTGTACTAGTGCTGTACAATTGTTATAATTCATGAAAGAACATTTTTATAATTGTACGATTAACTATGGTCCACCATTTAAATAGAATTCACTGGGTTATACTGTCCTATGTTTTCTCTTTTAATTTTTATTCTAGTAACACATACACAAACTGAAATTTTCCTTTTAACCACATTCACATATATAATTCAGTGCTGTTAGTTACATTTACAATGTTCTGCTACCATCACCACCATGTATTACCAAAACTTTACAATCAACCCAAATAGAAAATCTGTACAAAGTAAGCATTAACTCCCCATTCCCTACCACCAACCCAGCCCCTGGCAACCTATTTTCTAGATTCTGACTCTGAGTTTGCTTATTCTAATTACTTCATTATCAGTAAGATCATATAATATTTGTCCTTTTTTGTCTGGTTTTGCCAGATAAACTATTTTTGGCCGGAAGTTTTTCTCTTTCAGTACCTTAGATATATCATACCATGGCCTTCTTGCCTTCATGGTTTCTGATGAGAAATCAGCACTTTGTCTTATTGAGGATCCCTTGTATGTAATGAATTGCTTTTCTCTTGCTGCTTACAGAATTATCTCTTTATGTTTGGCATTTGACATTCTGATTAGTATGGGTCTTAGAGGAAGTTTATTAGATTTTATTGTTTGGCATATGTTGTGCTTCTTTGACATGAATATTTATGTCTTTCATAAGAATTGGGAAATTTTTGCCATTATTTCCTCAAATATATTTTCTGCCCCTTTGCCTTATTTTTCCTTCTTCTGGGACACTCATAATACATATGTTTGTATACTTCATACTGTCATTGAAGTCTCAGACACTGCTCAATTTTTCTATTCTTTTCTCTATCTGGTCTTCTGTCTGTAAGATTTCAATTGTCCTGTCTTCTAGTTTGCTGATTCTGTCTTCTGCTGGCTCAAATCTGTTGTTGTATGCCTCTTGAGTATTTTTTTCATCTCCACTATTGTGCATTTCATCCCAGAAATTTTTGCCATGTTTCTTTTTAAACTGTTTAATTCTTCTTCATGCTCACACATTGTCTTTTTAATCTCTTTTAGCTCTACATCCACCACTAGTTTATTTCTATCCATATTTTCCTTCATCTTCTTGAATTGATTTAGGACATTTTTTTTTAACTTCTTTGATTAGTTGTCCCAAATTCTGTGCATCCTCTGAATTTTTAATCTGTTCTCTTAACTAAGGTATATCTCCCTGTTCCTTAGCATGGCTTGTAATTTTTTGCTGATGTCTGGGCATTGGATTAATTTGATATGTTAACTCTGAAGGTCAATTTCTCTCTCTTGCATAGAATTTTATTGTTGACTGACTTTGTGTTTAGGCTCTTCTTTGATGCTTGGTTCAACTTATTCTGGACCTTTAGAGTAGTCTATGTTTAACTGTTCAAATTTTCTCAACTCTTCTGCACCTGATTCTTTCCCTGGATATGTAGTACAACTTTAAAGATTGCATGTTTGTGTGCAATTGTTTCGCCTCCAGAAGAAAGCTTCCTGCCCTCTGTTCCTTCTCCAGAAATATTCATCTGTTCTGTTTCTCATCTATAGATCCTATAATTTGTTTAAATTCTCCCCTTCACTCAGTGTCCCTTTTCATTATACATTTCAGTTCTGGGGCCTGGCCCATCCTGTCTTACAACAGCTCAGTCCCCCTTACTGGGCTTTTTTTTTTCCATGAGGCTTTTCTGCCTCTGGTTTCTTCCCTGTCACATACCCTGCCCCAGGGAACCAGATCGGTCAATCTCAAAAGGTCCATTTTGCATTTTGGTGGTCCAGCAAACAGAGACTGGATTGAATGTATACACCTCTTGTGAACAGTTCTGTTGTGGTCTCTTTTTTCTCTGGGGGGACTTCTGTATGTGGCACTTTCAGCTGCTTGTGTTCTGCCCTGGGTCTCTGCAGACTTGGATCCCATACTTGGTTATGTGTGGAGTTCTAATTCACTTTTATGAGTGCCTCTATAATCTGCATCTGTGGCAGGAGGGATCTGGAATGTGCTGCCTCTGTGCAACTTCCAAGCTGCATGGTACCAACTGAGGGGGAGAGGCTTAGCGTGGCGTATCTTGGACACAAAGCTCTTACCTGATTTTGATGTTTTTGGTTTCCTTTTCTTTTTCTTTTTCTTTTTCTTTAATTCAGTGTTTGTGGAGACTTTTTCAGTCTCTATCATACTCCAGAGATCCAAGCAAGTGGGATTTGTCTTTTCATTAGTTGATTCTGCTGAGAGGCTTCTTCAGGGATATCTTTTGTCACCATGCTGATGATTTAATTCCAGCAGTCAATTACTTTTTATAGCAATTTAAAAAATAATACAAATTATTGACTGAAGGACTTTCTTTAACATATCTTAGAGTAGTGTGTTAGCTATAAATTCTCTCACATTTTGTATGTCTGGAAATGTATTTATTTTGGCTATGTTTTTGAAAGATATTTTCCATGGGTAGAGAATTCTATGTTTGATATTTTTTTCCTTTTAGTACTTTAAATAAGTTGCTTAATTCTCTTCTGGTTTGCATTGTTTTCATGGGGGAATTCTGCTCTTTTTATTAACTTTGTTCCTCTCTACGTAATGTGTCTAATTCCCTCCCACCTATGCTCAGCTGTTTTTTAGGATTTTTCTCTTTATCACTGATTTTAAGCAGAGTAATTACAATGTGCCTTGGTTTAGTTTTCTTTATATTTCTTTTGCTTGGGGTTCATTGAGCTTCTTGGATCTGTGGGTTTATTATTTTCATTAAATTCAGAAAAAAATATTGGTCATGCATTATTTCTTCAAATATTTTTTCCTGTTCTTGCACTCTCACCTTTTCTTCAGGTTCCCCAAATCACATATATATGAAGATTCTTGAAGCTGTCCCACAGCTCTCTGATGCTGTACTCCCTTTTTATATTTTTTTTCCTATGTATTTCATTTTGGATAGTTTTTATTGCTATGATTTCAGGTTCACTAACCTTTTCATCTGCATTGTCTAATCTGCTGCTAATTCTGTCCAGTTTGTTTTTCATTTTGGACATTTTATTTCGCACTTCTAAAAAACTGATGTGGGTCTTTACAAAATATATTCCACAACTTTACTTAAGAAGTTTAATCTTTCTACTACCTCCTTGATAATGTGAGATATAGTTTTAATAACTGTTTTATGCCCTTGTCTACTGTGTCATTTCTGAGTCAGTTACTATTCATTTTCTCCTCACTATGAACCATATCTTCCTGCTTCTTGACATGTCTAGAAATTTTTAGTGGATGTCAGATATTGTGAATTTTACTTTGTTGGGTGCTAGATATTTTTCATTCCTTTTAATATTTTTGGGCTTTGTTCTGGGGTTCAGTTAAGTTACTTGGAAGCAGTTTGATCCCTTTGAGATTTGCTCTTAAGCTTTGTTTGTTGGGACCAATGCAGCCTTTCATCTAGAGCTATTTTTTTCTCCCACTACTGAGGCAATGCTCTTATGAGCCCTCCATCTAATGTTCCATGTGCTATGAGGCTTTTCCCTTCTGGCTGGTGGATACTCCAACTGTTTCCAACTCTCTTTAAGCTTAGGTTTTTTTCTACTTGCTCCTTTTGAGTGGTCCTTTCCCTGGCCTTTGGTAGTTTCTTCACAAGCAGATGTTGATGAGTACTTAGTTGAAGTGATGACTGCAGGTCTCTGGAGCTTTCTCTCTGTTACGCTTGTTCCTTTCTGGTACTCTTTCCTGTGAATTCTGGCCACGTTGGCATCTGTTCTAGTCAGGGTTCTCTCGGGAAACAGAATCAACATGAGATCTCTGTTAAAAATATAAGATTTTATAAGAGTCTCTCATGTGACCGTGGGGATACACAAGTCCAGGTTCCGCCGGCAGGCTGCAAGCCAGGGGCTCCGATGAAAGACTGATGAAGGGTCCTCGATGAGTTCCTGGGAGAAGTTCGCTGTCAAACGACGAGCTGGGAAATTCTCTCCGAATGTTGAAATCAGTTCC
>PVKH010035630.1:0-11707 GCA_004027955.1 Chaetophractus vellerosus
TATAGTTTCTTTAACATATGAAGAATTTATAGCTCGGGTGTTTTTCCTAAGCTTCAGATCTATATCCAAGTATTATCATTTAGTTCATGATCCCAGGGGTAAGAAGTAGGAAGGGCATTAGTTTCCTTACTGCTCAAATAAATACCATAAGATGGGTTGGCTTAAACATTGGGAACTTATTGGCTCACAGTTTTCAGGTTAGGAGAATCCCTAAAAGAGGCATCAGCAAGATGTTCTTTCTCTCCAAAGACTGTGGCTTTTGCCGTGTTGGGGTTGGCTGCTGGGAATCCTTGGTCTTTGGCTTTTCTGTCACTTGGCAACGCACATCGAGATGTCTTCTCATTTCTTCTTAGGTTTCCACTGACTTCTGATTTCTCTCTGTGGCTCTCTGCCTGTGTACAATATCCTTTGTTTATGGGAACTTTGGCCATATTGGATTAATGCTCAGCCTCATTTAGTTTGGGCAATCCCTAACTAATAACACCTTCAAAAGTCCTATTCACAAATGGGTTCACACCCACAGGACCAAGGGTTGGATGTGAACTTGCCTTTTGTGGGGGGCATGATTCTTTCCCCAACAGGTACAATACCAAAAAGGTACAAGTGCCAGTCGGGTTCACCCCTATAAAGAAGTTTACCAAATTTCAGTGGTTTATTCTTATACCTTATTGATCACTTCAATTTTCAATGAAGCTTGGGAAATGTATATTTTTAAACAGGCACATTGTTGGCCTTGACAATATAGGGCAGAATTGATATTGGGTGAACAACTAGCAGATTCTGCTGGGGAAAAAAATCCATTGGGGAGTCTTCTTGTATAATCTAAGGTCAAATAAAGCTCAATGTGTCCATAATCTAATTCCCTCTCTCCTTTACTCACTTATTTTGCTATGTTCCCATCCTATCAGTCACTAAGCCCAGGAATACTGGAACCATCCCAACTTTCTCTTTCACACATAAATCCTGAGTTAATCCAACATAGGCAGTGTTGATTTCTTTACTATCTCTAAAATCTGTTCCCACTCATAATTCCCATTGTCAAAATCATCATTCCCACCCAACATCAATGGATCTCACCTGGAGAGATTTTTTTGACTGATTTTTCTACCTCATTCTGTCCTACCTCTGACGTGTCTTCCAAATGGATAGTGGGTTAGCTTTCTACAATGGAAGTCCAGTTATTCTTGCATTAGTTCATATGGCTTATAATATATTATTTTGTTGTTACTTTATATTTTATTATATATCATAGCAATATGTCAACAAAATATTCCTTCCTACCTTGTGCCAACAATATGCTATGCTCTGTTGATATTTAAAAAATTATGACATAATATTTTCTGTTCAGAGTTGACAGTTTTTTAGGAGAGAAAAAATATATATATCATATATTTATATATAGTACATATATATAAAAGAGCAAAAATTTATTTTTTCATGGGTCTGGAGTCAGAAGTGCCAAATCAATGTGTCTGTAGGGCCAAGTCCATCTGAACCCAGTAGGAGAGAGCCTGCCTTGCCTCTTCTGGCTTCTGGTAGTTGGTTGTTGGTAGTTCTTAGCATTCATTGGCATGTAGTTGTACCACTCCAACCTCTGCCCTCTCCATCTTCACATGGCCTTCTCCCTGGTGTCTGTCTGTGTCTAAGTCCGAATTTCCCTCTTCTTATGAGGACATCAGTCAAACTGGAATAGGGACCTCCTAATCTAGTTTGTCCTCATCTTAACTAATCATACCTTCAAAGACACTATTTCCAAATAAGGTGACATCCACAGCTACTGGGGGTTGGGACATGAACATGTTTTTCAGGGGGAACAAATTTTAACCCACTACAGATGGTGATGCTCTGACACAAAAGAGTTTATACAGAAGAACAATGCAGTCTAAGAGGCATGTAATGACTTCACTTTTAAACATATGAAGTTCCAGGTGCCTGTGTGATGTTGAGGTAGATATATCCAGATGAGACTAGGCTCCAAGGACCTACAAAAGCTCAGGGGCAAAGTCTGGAGTAAATATATAGATATGGGCATCATCTGCATATTGTTTGCAGTTAAAACTATGGGAATGAATGAGATTGCCCAAGAAGAATGAATAGAAGAAAGAGGCCTGAACACTGTCAGGTTAGTTTATAATATTTTACCAAGCACAAATGTTTGTTTATCACCGTATTCTTCAGAAATCTGTAGTTAAATAAAATAAACATTCATTTGATCCTTCTATGTGAAAAATAGACAGGATTAATTCCCAGAGTTACTTTAAGAATCAACATATTAATATAATGTGATGATATTATTTGTTTTCCATAAGAGGTAATTCATGTCATGCACAATGATGGTATAGCTACATTGGTTTTCATATTCTATTGAATAGGAAATTCCCCTAGATCTAGAAGAGATGATGAAAAAAGCCTATAATATCTAACATTTAAAAATATTTATCATGGTAACATATATACAACACAAAATTTCCCATTTCAACCATTTTCTTATTTACAGTTCAATGATATTGTTTACATTCACAATATCATGTTAGTATCACCACCATCCATTACCAAAACATTTTATTACCCCAAACAAACCCTGTGTCAATTAAACAATAACTTCTTCTCACCCCAGTCCCTGGTAAGCTGTAATGTACTTTCTGTCTCTATTCATTTTCCTATACTAGGTGATTGAGTAGAATCATGCAATATTTATCCTTTTGTGTCTGATTTAATTCACTGAACAGTATGTCTTCAAGGTTCATCCATGTTATAGCATGTATCAGAACTCCATTCCTTCTTATGACTAAGTAATATTCCATTGTGTATATGTGTGTATATATATATATGTATATATATGTATACCACATTTGGTTATCCACTTATCTGTTGATGAACATTTGGGCTGTTTCCACCTTTTGGTTACTGTAATATTGCTGCATTGAACATTGATGTACAAATATCTGTTCAAATCCCTGTTTTCAGTTCTTTTGGGGTATATTCCTAGAAGCGGAATTCCCAGGTCATATGATAATTCTATATTTAACTTTCTGAGGAACTGACAAACTCTTTTCTGCAGTGGCTGTACCATTTTACATTCTCACTAACAATGCATATGTGTTCCAATTTCTCTGCATCCTTACCAACACTTTTTATTTTCTGTTCCTTTCATAATAGCCATCCTCATGGCTATGAAATGATATCTCAATATAGTCTTGATTCGCATTTACCTAATAGCTAATGATGTTGAGCATCTTTGCATATGCTTATTGGCCATTTTTATATTTTCTTTGAAAAAATGTCTATTCAAGTCCTCTGCTAATTTTAAAATTGCATTGTTTGTCTTTTAGTTGTTAAGTTGTAGGGGTATATATATATATATATTCTGGATACTAAATCCTTATCAGATAAATGATTTCCAAATAATTTCTCCCATTCCTTAAATTATCTTTTCATTCATTAAATATTTTATTGATTGTCTGGCTAATTCACTCATGAACAGACTGAATATAGTAAACTTACATACAACAGTTATAACCCACCTAATCCTTATAGTCTGTTGGGAATTAGATAGACATGTCAATGTCAACATTTTTACTTTAAATTTGTGAAAATAAGGAAGCTTGCCATATGTAAAAAGAAAAAGATTATAAGATTCTTGGAGGGAAAGAGTCTTTAGCCATCAGAAAACAAGCCAAATCAACCGAAACATCCTAATTTTCATAAAATTTTGTTTTTAAATTGAAAGCCATGACTTGATGTTTATATTGTCTTTTAAAAAACATTTGTAAGGAAAATTCAGTAACCAATCTACTACGTTGAAAAATTAAAATTTCACTCTCTAGAATTTTTAACACAGAGATAGTATGGCATAGGAAAAAGAATTAACACTTAAGATCTAGGAATCCTGAGTAGTAGTATTTCTAGCTATTACTATCTGTGTAAGTTTTAAAAAAAAACTTTCCTCTTTCTGGTTTCCGTTTAAAAATAAATAATACTATGTTAAGAAACTGATACCGTTTATTATAAGAATTTCTAAAGTAACATACCATAATTTCTGGCAAGAAAATTATGATAAACATTGTGTTTATTAACAAATTCTCTATTTGATACTTCCTCAATTATAAGAGATAATGTAATGTCTTTATAGAACAAGTATATGAATTGAAAACTTTAATATCATGAAAAAATAAAGATCTCACATTGAATAATGTCTGAGTAGCAGTCATTGTTTTACTACCTTCTCAGCTTTCATGTCCACCCCTCCCTCATATTTCATTGGGTACTCCTTCCCAGTAGCTCTTAATTTTCATTTGGATTCCAGAGCATCTGTCTACATCCAGGATTTTAAAGATGAAGCACATGACCTAGGTTAAGTCAATTGGCACATTTCATCCTCCTAATTGCAGAAACTGACTCAGAGATGGTCATATAATCTTAGCTAGCATAACTACCATAAATACATGGACTTTTTCTGTAAATATTGAGACAATACAATGCTTTTCTACTTGGTGCTAATGCAGAAGAATGGAGAATGCACCTATTGCTAGCAAATTCCCCCGAGGAGTTGTTGGCAGCTATTTGGGGATCATGAGTCATACTTCCTTGCAATGAAACCTACATCAAGAAGCACAGAATAAAGAAATGGAGCAAAACCAAGTTCTTGGAACATTGTTTGGCCACTAGATAATTTCTTTGCATGAGCCAGCTCTACCTAGAAGGAAGACATTAAATTCCACTCATCGAATGAGAAAATTTAAGTCAGATTTTTTGCATCTTGCAACCAAAAGCTTTCTATTGACTCAGTCTGGCAATTTCTTATTTGATTGGAAGAGAAAGATAGTTTACTCAGAAGTAATTAAAATATGGTCATCTATTTGGGGATTTTGAAAATGAAGGTCTGCCTTTGAAATCTGTAATCTATTGGAATATTTAAAAATAATTAGGATGGTGTACTCTAGTGATCTGATTAACTGGAACTACCTCATAAGTAAGGTGACCACCTTAGCAATTTGATGGAACAACACTCATGATCTGAAAGTGTCACCACTCCAATGGTAAAGTAGTTCAGTGACTTGGAAGTCGCTTATCATTTTCTTGCCAATAGACATCACTTTAGTGGTTTTTAAGTATTCCAAGGTGTTGTTTTCATGCCTTGTGTTCTCAGCTTCAAATATGATATTATATTATAAGTAGATATATAGATTAGACTAATATGCCCATCACCACTACGATTTTTTCATCACAATATCAAGTTTATAAATATTTGGTAAAGCCTGGAATGATATTTGAAAACTACAGTTTAAATTAAAATATCTTAAAAAATTACTTTGGCAAAGTAAGGAGCCCATATGGTCTAGTTGACAAAGCACTGGAATAAGAGCTAGAATATATGGATTTAGAAACTTTTACTTTTGTTTTTATCACCATATCCCCATTTTTTAGAATAGTGACAGGAACATAGTGGGGACACAATGACTATTTGTTGAATGAATAGTGCCAGTGGTTTTTACTTGTAATACCTTAATCCAAACTCAACCATTCTCAGTTTCCTCATCTGAAAAATGGATTTAATATTATCTACCACAAGTTTGTTAGGAGGATCAAATGAACTAATTGCATAAAAAACTAGCAACAATATAAAATGACATACAAATGCGGGGTTTAATTATATACAAATAAGATCAATGTTACAAATATCTTTCACTTTTACCCAAGGGGTAGGTACAACCAAATTTTAGTTATACTACTGTGTTTCTTCCATATATTTTCATAGCTATTCTTAATTTCTTCCAATTTTGAAGCAATCAGATCCAATCACTCATCAGAAAAATCTGAATATATATGAAAAAATTCCATCAATGAATATATAAAATTGCATTAATCATTACCACAACTCTTTAATTGAAATTCTATGAATCCAAAAATGTGGCAACTATTAACAGAGTTCAATTTTTCTTAGGCATCAGAAACAGAAAACATTGATTTCTCAGTTACGCAAGTACATCATAAGATAGAAAGAAAACTTATAAATTCTCTTTGAAAATACACTTTAATGTCCAGGGAGGGAAAACAGACTAAGAGGCAAGTAAGCAACCACTTTTATTCCTTATGCTTTTAGATCAAATCCTGGCCCCAAACATAAGATTTCCAGAAGTAAAATATATTACTTATAATTCCTTTTCTGGGGCCCTAAGGTTTAAAGAGAATTTCAAACAAAAATAACATAGGTATTTATAGAACCAAACCGCACAGGAAATTGAATAAAAAGATATGGTTGCTAGTCCAGCTTTGCCAAATTTCAGCAGGCTCATGTACAAATGCCAACATACTACCTTACTTATAGTTACCTTTTATTCTATACCTAACAGCCCTCTTAGAGTCATGTTTGCGCCTCTTGCTAGCAAATTCCCCCGAGGAGTTGGTTTAGCATCAGGCAAAAAATTTCTCTAGATCACCCAGTCAAAGCAATGTAGGCAGTCAGACAATTTCCTTTAGGCAGAGAAAACAAACAACCCATAAGATTAAGTGGGGAAAGGGGCAACAAGCTTCTGGGACACGTGGGATATGGGTGAATTGAAGAGCAAAAGTACAGTCCCAGAGGCAATTGGGCATGTAGGCTGAGGACAAGATATCTGTGTTGCAACAACTGTCCCCAGCGCTTGGCCATTTACAATAGAAAGAAGGGAAAAATGCAGGAAGATGTGAAGCAAGAGAGGTTTAGTGATTGTGAGGGCTTGGATGGAAACAGATATAAACCTCCCAAGTGTAGAAAGATCAGCCATAAGGGAAATGTAAAGATATTTTTTATTACGTTCTTAAGCTGACTATTTAGACTGGAAATCAACAACTAAATTCTTAATAATTAGTGTTTTTATCAGTTGTGAGTTTGGTACAATGACCAAAAGGGTATAATTTGATAAAAAATAATTTTATTTTGCCTTAAAATGGCAACAGTTTTTTTTAAAAGTGCTTTTTAATTTCCAACTAAAAGGATCACGTTAATATAATAAACAGTTCTTTTTACCAGAGTATTCATAATAATGTCTGTCTATATGTCTTAAACAACATGATTATTTAATGAATGTTAAGATGTCAGTGCAGTTGTAACTGTAACTTCTGTGAAATTTACGAGTTAAAGTTATTTAAAATATTTTTATAAAATTATGAATTGATAATAATCCCCCAAAGTGGAAGTCAGATAACTTAATTTTAATACATTTTGAAATTAATGTACTATTGTTTACACAAACAATTAACAAGGACAAGCTTCTAAGTCAGATATCAAACTGCAAACTTAAAAATAAACCAAAGAAATGTAAACAGTTATAAAATATCGACATTTATAAATGTTGCTTAGAACAAGGTTATTCAAAGTATGGTCCATGAACTATTTGTGACCAGTCCAAAATGAAAGAGAAGAGTTTGTGTCAGATTGAAAATCAGTTATGTCACTAATCACACTTGGCTCACTCTTTTTCTCCTAACAAGCCCTTCTTGATAAATGAAGCAATGTATTAATTTATACCTAGCACAAGCACCTTGTCTTGTTACAGCCTGGAGAACAGAGGACTGCTGATGTCTTTAAAGTCTTAAAGTATCATGGAGAGCCTCCAAATCCAAGAATAGCTTTGCTCAGTTACAGGATAGTTGTTTTACATTAAGAAGACCAGAGTCCTGACTGAGGCTAGACCCTGCATGTTGGGGCAGGAGCCAGGGTTGCAGTTTAAATTTCTAGGGAGATAGTCAATACCACTTTCCAGAAGCCAGACAGCCCACGGTTCCAGCCTAATGAATACCACCCATTGAGGAAGCCCTGGGTCCATACAGAGAGGCTGTCTAATAAGAAGCGGAGAGTAATAAATTTACCCACCAGAAACAGGAAAGAAGACAGGGTGTGGTTGCCCAGAAGGAGAAATGAAAGAACAGCTGGGTAGCTTTAGAGGACCGGGTGAATGACCTGGAGGAAGGCTAGGGCACATGGTATGGCTGGTGGGTTTGACTATTGCATGTTGATTTTGTGGTCATTGTACTTGGAGACTGTGAAACACACAGGCTCTGTCAGACTCTGGTTATTTTGGTAGGCAAGAAAATATATTGAATGAACAAAGAATAGTTCTTTGCAGTATTAGAATTTAACATGAAATCGTTAGGTAAGGATATAGCAATTCTGTAGATTGTTACTGACTAGTTTCTGTATGAAGTTCAACTATGTTTCATGGGATCATAGTATGTAATTTCATTGGCTTAAGTTCAGAAAAGGAACTAAAAGAACTTGCTAATTTTGTCCAAGAGAAGGATCTGGGGAGCCAGGAGGAATCTGTTATTTCCCTTAATTCCCTAATAATAAAGCTTTATCATGCTCTCAGACGTTGATCAGAACCATCTGACAGTGGTGAGTGTTAGCTTTCTGCCCTAATTGCTGTCTCTCCACACAGAGGAGTATGGCAGTGAGCAATCCTGGTAAGGGACGCAGTTTTAGCTTCTCTAAGGGAAATTACACATACGCATCAATGGAAGAACAGTTAGGCCTTTAATACCATAAAGAATCTGGCCCACGCAGATACAATAACGTAAGCATTGTTCGTGATCTCTAAAGAGCGTTTATAGTGAACAGGAAGTTTTTTCCCTTCCATGAAGTATGCAGTTTCTACACCACTTGATATTTTAGTTAGTTCTTCAGACTATGATTCAAGGGGTTTTCTGGTGTTTTATTTAGAAATACCAGATGTTAGACTATAAGCAAATACGGAACATTGTGGATGACTTTTGAAGTGGAAAACCTAGAATTCTTTTTTCAGGGAAAGGAATAAGCACTTGCTCAATAAAATGAGATAATCAAAAGCAGAAAGACTTTAAAGCCTTGGTAGAATGGAAATATCATGCAAGGGAAATTGCTTATTTGGTTAGCATATAAAATTCTAAGTAGAAATAGGCTAACTATAATCTTTCCCCATTCATTCTAGACTTTTTTGATGAGTGCAAATGGTCACTAGATGAATTTGGGCCAAATAGAAATAGTAGATTTCTTCTACTTGAAAGTTTTTAGCAGAATATTTCAGAAGCCAGATAAATATGTATTATTTTAAATAACTTTTAATATTGAGCTCTGTAGGGATTTAATTTCTCTTTCTAAGTAAGTGCATATTTTATTATATTTTTTGTACTCTTTCTTACACACACATATAATCCAGTCATTCCCACTATATAAATCCATGTAATAGTTTGAATCAGAAAGCAGAGTGATAGAAATGCCACTGCTGCCAGTGTGCAGGATTTTCTAATAGTTTACTGCCACATTAAAAGAAGTGCTATTTACAGCTCTAAAATTAACAGAAAAATTCCAATTTAAAACTGACTACAGTACCTTTCAGGTAGCAACACTCTGGCTAGCATCTTCAGTTTGATAAACGGGGTCTGAAGGAAGCAGAGACTAGAACATGGGCTTGGAGTTGAAGACTTAAGAATCCATATTCAGCTTCTTAGTTCTCTGAATTAGTCTCATTGCTTAACCTCTCGGTCTTGTTTTTTAAATTTGTAAATTGCAATAATAATGTATATCTTAAGTGATTGTTGTGAGCCTTAAATGAAATAAGTTGTCTGGGGCATATGGGCTGCTCAAAAAATGTTATTCCCTTACACATTTTCTATACCATTTAGCTATGTAAAATGACATGAAATGATGTTCTTTTGTTTCAATCTAGCTTTTGGAACTAATAGAAGTGTATAAAGCATTTAGTCCACAAACCACTTGGTGAGGATACTGGAAAGACTACACATAAACAACACTAAAATTAGCATCAATAGTAGTTTGCCGGGGCCGGCTAGATAGCTCAGTGGATAAGAGCGCTGGTATACCACATGGGAGGCCCCGGGTTCGGTTCCCGGGGACCTCTCCGAGCCAGCAGATGGCCTTGAGAAAGGCAAGCCACTGTGGGCAAGGCAAAAAGCTGCCACGGGCAGGGCGGAGCCCCCATGGGGATGGCAAAGTCACCTGTGAAACACGCCGCCTGTGAAGCACGGAAGCCGGGCAGCCTGCAAAACACGGAGCACTGCTGCCTGCAAAACATGGAGCGGAGCCGCCAGTGAAAATGGAACGGAGCCACCCACGAATGGAACAAGCCGCCTCCACGGAGGGCCGACTCGGCTTGTCGCTGCAAAAGACGGGGGGAGACAAGAAGCAGACATAGAAAAACACACAGAAGAATGGACACACAGCAAGAGCAAGCAGAAAGGGGGGAGGGAATATGTAACCAAAAAAAAATAAATAGTTTACCATCATCTTTCAGGATCAGTACACTTAGTTCAAATTAAAAGGTAGAAAAAAATAATATAAGCATGCTATCTTCTTACAAAAACATGTGACTTTAACTCATTTTAGTAAAATACAGTGTTAAGAAGCTGAGACTAAACTCGAGAAATCAAATGATCTTTGCTGATTAACAGGTCCTGGTCAGTATGGTAGGAAGGAGTTAAGAGAGGGTCCTCAGATTATTTAAGGACTCCCCATTTTTCTATTCCATCACTTATAATTACCTCCAGCACAGGAACTCTGTGGAAATATTGTTTAGGATATGGATTTTTGTATGTGTTAAAGTTATAAAGTATGAAGTTATATTAGTGAGATGATGTAGATATTTATGACTAACAATATAGATATTAACCATATGTTGACATTTGTTAGCTGCTGAAAATTAAGGCACAGCAGGGTTTTAGCTAAATATGTTAAGCAAAATTTGGGGACTGAGAGGAGGTCATAGTGGTCCATGATACCAAGAAAACTGGTGGAGTCTAGTATTTCAAATTCTACCACTCTGTATGTCATACTGTACCCAATAAAGGAATGCAAGCCAGTCTCATGGAGGAGCAGTCTCATGCAGCCCTTCCACCTTGTTCTTCTCTGAGGAGAATGCCTACCGATCTGTTTTTCTGCCTCGGAATTAAGAAAAATAATATGGACTTGAATTATCTTACTTGGAGGACTCCACTCCACTCTGAAAAATAATATGAACATCCAATCAAAGTTAGAAAACCCTTTCTGGCCCACTCCTGATCACCTTCTTTGTAATTTCCGTGTAAAGAAAATTGGGTGGAAAGATAAGTAACTTTTTAGCTGTCAGGCACTTGTGCTTTTTCCTGGGTAGCGGTGCCCTTTTCCATGGTCTAGGCATCCTTCTAGGAGCTTTAAGTGCTGTCTCAGCTTGTCATCCAGCAGCTCCATACAAGGTAGACCTTTTACCAAATGCATTTTATAGGTGAAGAAAGTGAAGCATAGGGCTAAGTGATTTAAATATCCAAGGTCAGACAGCTAATAAATAGTGGTGCTGGGATTTGAACCCATGCTTTCTGGCTTCAAAGCCCCAACCCTTCTTTTTTTGTTGTTACATTTCCCCCCCTTTCTCCTTGTTCTTGCTGTGCTCATTTTTGCATTCTTCCGTGTCTGCTTTGTCTCCCCCCGTTGCGGCAATGCGCCGAGTTAGCTCACCACGCAGGCGGCTTGCCCCATTCACGGGCATCTCTGCTCTGCTTGCTGGTGGCTCTGCTCTGTTCGTGGGCGGCTCTGCTCTGTTCATGGGCAACTTGCCCTGCTTGTGGCGGCTTTGCCCTGCCCACGGCGTCTCTGCCCCGCCCACAGTGGCTTGCCCTCTCAAAGCGGTCTGCTCACTTGGAGGTGAACTGGCGCCCTATCCACTGGGCTACAGCCGCCCCCCCCCCCCCCCCCCCC
>PVKH010035631.1:0-11702 GCA_004027955.1 Chaetophractus vellerosus
CCAGGACCACATATGTGGGAAGCAGGTGCTCAACCACTGAGCTACTCCTCCTCTGCACCATTTACATCTTTATCAACCTAATTCAGCTAGCACCAACCTAGTTTCAGTAGTATACAAATTCTTTATTCCTATCTCCATCCTTCCCCCTTTATATTGTTATTGTCTCAGCTTACATCTTTATATATGTATGATCATTAACACAAATTTCAAAACAATTTTATACAATTGCGTGTTAAGTCAAATAGGGAGGAAATAAGCAGTTACGAACCAAAAGTACAAGCTACAGAAGTTTACATACCTACGTGGTTACCTTTGCCAATGTTATTTATCATTTCGTTATTGTGTAGTATCTTTTATTTTTTTAGGTACCAGGGGCCAGAACCCAGGACCTTGTATGTGTGAAGCCAGCACCACGTCGGCTTCCCTGAGTTGGCTTTTTTGTTTTGCTTGTTTGCTTCTTTTTCAGGAGGCACGGGGAACCGAACCCAGGACCTGCCCTGTGAGAGGTGGGCGCTCAACTGCTTGAGCAACACCAGTTCCTCTAGTGCCCTTTTATTTCAACTCAAAAGATTCCCTTTAGCATTTCTGTAGTGCAGGTCTTTTGCTCATGAACGCTTAGCTTTTATTTGTAAATCTCTTCATTTCTCCATTTTTAAGGATAATTTTGCTAGATATAGAACTTTTGGTTGCCTTTTGTTTAACTTTAAGGACTTTCTATATGTCCTGATTTCTATGTTCCATAATTTCTAATGAGAAATCCATTAATCTTATTAGGGGTCCTTGTATGTGATGAGTTGCTTCTCCCCTGCTTCCAAAATTCTTTGGCTTTTAACAATTTCATTAGACCATGTCTTAGTGTACATCTCTTAGTCTATCCAGCTTGGAGTTGAAGATTCCTGGATGTATATTTTCATGCTTTTCAATTTGGGAAGTTTTTGGCCATGATTTCTTCACTTTTTCTACCCCTTTCTCTTTCTTGTCCTTCTGGTACTCCAATAATGCATATGTTGGTAAATTTGATTGTATCCTCCAGGTCCCTCAAGCTCTGGTAAATTTTCTTTTTGGCTCTCACACTGGATAATTTCAATTGTCTTAAATTTGCTGATCCTTTATTCTACCTGTCCAAATCTGCTTTTGAATCCATCTAATGCATTTTTAAATTAATGTAATTTGTAGCTCCAGAATTTGGTTTTTCTTTATAACTTTGGAAACCTACTTCTCCCACTCTAAAACTGCTAGTTTTTTTTTTTTTTTGGTTGTTGTTGAGGGCTGGAGCCACCAATCTGTGACATTTTCAAAGTATCTTCTCTCCCAAATGGGAAATGGAAAAAGGGCTTGGGGGGGCGGGGGGAAGTACTGCATCTTTAAGACTCCTCTGCCACTTTTGCTTGAAAAGGGTTGTAACAATGATGCCCTCAGAGTCAGCCCCACAGTGATCTGAAGAAGCTGATAAAAAGTTGCAATCAGCGATCAGACCACACACTCCTATATTTTGGAGGACTAGGCCCACATAGCCCATCAGGGCACTATCAAGTTGCATCAGCTACCTGGGTTGCAGTTCCCACTGCTGCATGCCATGCAGTTGGGGGATAGGGAATGGTAACTGCTACCCAGATAAATTCACCGATATTTACCATACCACAACTTACCAGCCACTTCATCCAGCTCTTCCTTAGATGCTGCAATGGTCCACCAGACTCCAGAGTTCCAAAATAGTTGATTCAGGCAGTTTCTGCCAGTTTGATAGTTGTTTTGATAGGAAGACTGATTCTTGGAGCTTCCTACTCTTCCATCTTCCCACAACTCTCCCGAGAAATTACTTTTAATCATACAATTATCCTGGCTTTTCTCTAACAGCTATCTGACAGCACAATAACACTTCAGTTTTATTGGTGTGTTTGGCAAACATTCCAAATTGATTTCAAGACACAACGTAGATCACTTTCCCAGAGGAACATCAGAGAGAAAATAATGGTTAGTGAATTTTTTTTTTAAATTAAAATTTAACCTGAGTATTGGAACAGAGTTGGAACATTAAGGAAATCAACTATTAGCTAAACTAACTTTTATCAACTGTTAATCTGACATTCTTGTTTAACACCAAACTATGAAAGTTATGTGGATGTATATGTAGAATATACGTTCTCAGCAAAAGTATATTCTAAAAAAGGATCAATTCCTATTATCTATATATTTGGCCTAAAGTAAGATAACATAAGATATTTAAGATATGATTTCCCTCTATTTCCTAGATATAAATTTAACTTCTTTCACATTTACACACAGTTCTAAAACCAAGTCACTCTTGCCCCTAAGAGATACTTACAAAAAGTTTTTTTTAATTAGAGTACCTATCTGTACTACTTTTCAAATTAAACCCAATTTAAGCAGAAAATGGGTGCTCATCTTTCATATTAATATGGCATTTAAACACCACATTACCATAATTTGGAATATCAACATTTTTAAAGTCATAAAAAATTTTCCTTGTTCATAATGGAATATATGGCAATCTAATTCACTATAATCTATTTGAACACAATTACTAGGGTATTTTACTACCAAACACAGAAGAATTCACGTAAGCGAAAAACCCATTCATTTGGACTACTGAAGAGTGAAGACAAAAAGAAATGAGTTTTACATCTTCTCAATACCTACTAAAATGCAAATTATGTTTATAATGTACTGCCCCAACAGAAGCTTTTAATTAATACGTAATATTTAATTTGGACATACGTGCTATGATAGCACCTAGAACATTTATTTTTCTACTCTGATTGCCAAGTACAATTTTACTCATACATCCTATCAAAGATCAACCTAGAAACAGTAAAACAACAGTTTGTCTATTATTAAACTCCAAACTAATCAAGTTTTACTATATTGATATTCAACAATTGAGGATATATTTTTGTGAAGATGGCAAATTTCTACTCTATATCAAAATTACATTTTAAATTCAACAAAGCTAATGGACTTAATTTTAACATTTATATAGAACCCAGAATAGGTCCTGAACACATGTATACTACATATGCCTTACTGATAACTTAAAACCAAATTGTTTACTTCATGGCAGCCTGGAAGGAATAACTATATAATAAACGACAATAAGAAAAAGCCACTTATCATATAGTCTAGTCTTTATTGAAAGACTTACTTCAACTGTGGTTTACAGCTTTGGCTTAAATTGGCCAATCATTTTAGCCTCTCACTGCCAGTAGACATAAAAATCAAGGGGGAATGGCATGGGGAAGAAGGAATACTAATAGAGATTAGAGGAAAAAAGATGGCAGTCAGAAACACATCATCAAAATAAACCTCAAAATAAGTATGAAACAGGAAGCATTTTCTTGTGTGCCAAAGAATCTGTGCTGCTGTTTTCAATGAACGTGGAAGAGAAAAGGCAACGATTCTTAGTCTTAAATTGGACAGAGATAGCACTGACTTCATTTTGTATTATAAAATAGGATGAGTCTGTGTTAGCTTGACAGTTGTATTTTGAAATGGTGCATTTCATTTGGATAAGAAGCTTTGTATTTCAAAAGCCATTCCATAAGGAATAACTTCTAACTGATCATGAAATCTTGTTTTCTTTCAGAGAAGGACACTTCAGTCATATGCTTACTATGGCAATTTACCTAGGGTCTGGATAATTTTATTAAATTATAGAATATGCAAGCAGGAAACACTGCATCTACATTTAGATGATAGTTACCTCAATAAGGTACTTAATTTACGGGCAGACCAAAAAAGGCAAACTGAGAATTTAATAGGCTTTTCTGAATATTAAAAGAAAAAGAAAGTCTTCAGTAGTTTTTCAAGTTTTATATATATATATATATATTCATGAAATTTATAACTAGGAGGCATTGATATAATTTGAGTGTTCTCATAAAATATAAAGCAACTTTTTAAAAAATACCTTCCCACCCCACCCCCAGGCACTAACCATGAACAAAAGAAATCAAGGTAAATTTTATAATAGAATAGTGTAAATGATGAATATTGTAGTTAAAACTAAAGAAAGTGCCATAAAAAATTTGGCCCAAAGACTAAGAACTTCAGACCCCGTGAATTTTTACATTAAATAGATTTGGTTATATTTATAAGTGGGACAAGAAGGAAAGTAATACCAAAATTATTGTTGTCACCAATTTATAAAATCATTATTTTCATACTAATTGTAAATATTCAAAGGTTTAAAAAATTGTTAATTTGTGGGTGCAAGTTGCATCTTACTAATCTGTAAAGGCTTTTTATCATTTTGGTGCCTAGGCCTCAAAACAACATTTCAAATACACTGCCAAAACATGTGCACCCCCTAGCTGTTACAATTCATATACACAGGCTTTTATCTATTTTACATTTGAGGCAGTTTTTATAGACATAGTCTGAAAAATACTTCAGAAGCAACCCTCAGTCTTACACATCTTCCCAAACAATTCATATTTACAAACTGCACACCAACAACTCAGCCTCAGTTCAGGCTTATCATTCCATGCAAGTACCATTAGATTAAAAAAAAAAAATTTAATTAAAAATAAAACTCACAACTCTGTGTACTGTTAAAACTGAAAACCCAATTATAAATTGGTACACTGAACTGTCTAAATAAGATGTTTTAGCAATCTCGTTAAAAAAAATTCTTGGGCAAAATATAGCTAATTTTAAAAAACATCCCAAGATTGTTTAAAAACCCTTATACTATACATCTTATATGAACCTTGAAATAGGTTTACAAGGTTTTGAATCAAGGTATTTATATACCAAGTAAAGAAAAAAAATTATTTTCAATGACATTTTAAAATGTAATAATAATGTATCACAGATTTGTATGAAATTAAAATTAAGGCTTTTTCTGTATAGCAACTTGTGTAATTTTAATTTTACATAGTAGCCACCTTGGAAATATCAATCCTGAACATTCTTACCAATCCACTGCATTCAATGCAGTGAAGTATGTTAAGACTTACTCCAAATAATTACACTGATGCTACTTCTATGTTGAAGCATGCTTTTTTAAAACACTGTAGTTCTCCAATATTTACAATGTGTATCTTCAAACTTCATGTAAAAGCACAAGTATGACTGTCTGACTTTAATACAAACACCATACTTGGAATTTCCCAACCCCATATGAAATGTTAATTTACTACAGTTTTAATAGTCAATACTTTTTGAAGTTTTAAAAATACGTCTTAATGTGGACCACCAACATTCGCTCAAGTAACTCAGACAATGCTGTTCCTTATTTAGGCTGCAAAATTTCTTATCAGTTTGGCTTCCGTTTCTTTAGGCCAAGGAAAAGTTAAGTATTTCCTCCAAAGTGACTCCAAAGTCACGCATTTCTTCTGAACATCATACTTTTTCCTGCTGACTTCAAATGTGGTCCACCTTGGGGTGGGGGAGGGGTGTATCAAGGTTCAGGATGAACTTATATATGTTATTCCCAGTTTTTCAGGATCCTCCCATTTTTGCTCTTTTAAAAATATGGGGAGTTAAAATACTGAACAGCAAGATAAAAATGGAATTGTATCTAAGAATCAAATATTACCCATTTCTCCTATTATATCAAAATTTGCAGTCAGAATTGTCTTTATTGACTTTATTTTAGTTTTTGTACACAAAGAAAAATCATGTTCATATCCATCATGAACAAAAACTTAAAAAGGCAGAACTAGAAGACATGTGTCCTTCACCAAAGTAAAGCTGTGCTAAAGGTTCCAAACATTTCAATTTTTAAAATAAATATTTTCATTTTCCGATGTCTACTTTCATGTCTTCAGAGTGTCATAGGAAAACCGAAGCCTATCATGAATTACAATTTTGTTCAGAGTCCCAGCTCACTGTGTTTGGTAACTTGCCATACCATATCCAGCTTGGTTAGGAGGAGGTATTACAGGGGGAGGAGCTTGTCCTTGGGGAGGCTGAGCACCAAATCCACCCATCCAAGCAGCAGAAGGTGATTGACTTGGGAAGGGAAAAAAAAAAAACTTCAGCAAACACAAAAGAAAAAAAAAATCATCTATACATTTAAATAAACATCAGGCAGAGTCTAATCATAGAATAGACAACTAGAAATCAACAAACCTACACAAATAGAAATAGCCAAGGAAAAAAATAATACATATGCAGAATAAATATCCCACTATAAGTTTTACATTTTTGTTAAGATAACCATTTTAATTTCAATTTAGCACAATGAGTTCTCTAAATAGTGTTTGAACACTGATTTTTTAAAACGATAAGTAATTCAATACCATCCATCCACCCAACATATATTTCCTACATGGCGTATCTATAAGAAATTTAAAAAAATACAAGTTCTTGTTGGAAAAAAGTACAAGCAACCAACCCAGTCTATGAACATGGGGGATGGGGGGTGGGGGAACGACAACAGGGGTGACAAGTTACTCTTTATTAGATAAATTTCTGAGATTTCTCACACATTCCAATAGGCATGAAAATCATTAAAATTTTATTTAAAAAAAGTAAAAAGTATATTAGAATGTAAATCAAATTCCATCAACTGCGTACAGGGCTAGTAGGACACCCCAAATGTTACCTCACCCTCCCATTTCACCTAGGTAATGAAAAGCAATTTCAGTTTCACAAATCACATTTCCCAAGATTTACTTCTATAAGAATGCCTATAATTCCAAATAGCTCAATATATTTAATTTAAATAGATTCTCACTAGAATACAAAGATCCTTATTTGTTTTTGTACTGGATAAACACAAACAACTTACTCTACTCCAAATCCTTGTTGATTCCATGGTTGCCCGTACACTCCATAAGGCGGTACTTGCCACCCATTTGCCATATACTGTCCATATTGTTGTGGGTTTCCATAAACTTGGCTCCATTGGCCCCATTGGCTGTAGTCAACCTAGGAAGAAAGTAATTATTGTGTTAGGGGACAAGTAAGAAACACCGTATTTGAAGAAAGAGTGGGAGACAAGGAAGAGAAAAACTAAGTAAGCACCCTTATGTGAATAGGACTCTGATATTTATCATTGTCTAAGTTTATTGGGGTGGTGACACCTGTGAAAAGAAAGTATTAAGATTCAGTTAATACCGCAAAATAAACACTTTTGAAATAGCATTAATAAAATCAACTGAAAGCAGATATATGCTTTCCTTATTTTTACAGTTTTTAAAGCTTTTTTGTAGATACATAAGATGGAAACTTTAAAAAGTGCTAAGAAAAATAGAATTACCTGTTGGAAGTTTTTAGTCATATCAGGAGATTCTTTACCCCAATAGCATTTAACAACATGTCCTTCAATTGTAGTACCATTTACAGAAACAATGGCATGGGCTGCACTTTCGTGGGTTGAAAACCTAAGAGAGGAAGATAATGAGGGTTTGTCTTTTATTTTTTAAAGAAATCAACAGCTTCTTTTTTTGTCTATTATTATTATCATTACTGAAATAATGAAAATGCTCTAATATTGATTGAAGTGATGAATGCATAACATTGTGATTATACTAAAAACCACTGATTCATATACTTTGGATGAACTGTATGCTTTATTAATATGTATCAATAAAACTGATTGGTTAAAAAAAAAACAGAAAAACTCATTAGTTTACAACTGTCAACTTGGCATTTTTCCTAAAGTAGGCAAAGTTCTACGCTGCAAAAGAAGTAAGAGTAACAACGATATTACAGGCATAATTTTACCTGACAAATGAATAGCCCTTCTCTGGAAAAACTCTTATTTCCATAATTTGTCCAAATGGTGAAAATGTCTGTCTCATAAGCTGATCTGAAAAAAATAAAACAAAACATTTAAGACTCACATATGGGCCGGCTAGATAGCTCAGTGGATAAGAGCGCTGGTATACCACATGGCAGGCCCCGGGTTTGGTTCCCGGGGACCTCTCCGAGCCGGCAGACGGCCTTGAGAAAGGCAAGCCACCGTGGGCAAGGCAAAAAGCCGCCACGGGCAGGGCGGAGCCCCCACGGGCATGGCAAAGTCACCTGTGAAACATGGAGCTGCCGCGGAAGCCGGGCAGCATTCAAAACACGGAGCACTGCTGCCCGCAAAACATGGAGCGGAGCCGCCTGTGAAAACGGAATGGAGCCACCCACGAACGGAGCAAGCTGCCTCCGCAGAGGGCTGACTCGGCGCGTCGCCGCAAAGACGGGGGGAGACAAGAAGCAGACATAGAAAAAGACAGAAGAATGGACACATAGCAAGAGCAAGCAGAAGGGGGGAGGGGATATGTAACCAAAAAAAAAAGACTCATGTATATCACAAATTTATATTAATAGTGCTCAAGCTCCATAGAGAAGGTGATTAGAAAACAAAAACAAAAGCAAAAACCTCTGTACCTGTTAACCCAGAAGCAATTCCTCCACAGTACACAGTACAATTTTTAGGACTTGACTGGTTTACTACATCTTCAAATCTCAACTGCTTAGTGTTGTCTATAGGCAGAAAGAAAGCAAAAATGCTGACTGTATTATAAAACTACTGTTTAATTCCTATACACAGTAAAGATATGCTATAACATGGAGATAAATGCCTCAACAGTAGGAGAAAATATAATTTTTTCTTGATTCTGTTTATCTATAAAATCAGGTGGCTCACAGCTCCGAAATTACTTATAGTAAAGTCCAATAATTTCCAGATAAATTCAAGATGAAATGAGTCTTACGATGCTAATAAAATTACATATTAAGAAATTAAGACTATACTTAATACATGATTTTGTAAAGAATCTATAATTTTAACATATGGTAGACATATCTTACTTTCTTGTGTACTTTTAGGTGCAGGTGGTTTACGTGTAGCCCAATTGGTTCGAATCTGACGACCACCCAACCACTGACCTCCCATATGCACAATTGCATTTTCTGCATCCTATGGAAAAAAAAGAGAGAGAGAGAAAGCACAGTCACAAGAAAATACTGGTATGTAAGATCCAGTAAGATGCAATAAAATGTAGACACTACTGGATTCAATAATTCTCATCAGTAAATTAATTCACTAAACATCCTAAATGAACAAAACTGAATACCACAAGAAAATGACTTGAACGTGAGTGATTTATAAAGGCTACCTTTATATACAGATCTCAAAATATGAAAACAATAACTACCATGAGAAATTTATCACAATTCACAATATGCAAGGAAAAATGACAATCCCAAGGATTAAAAGAAAAATTAGTTTCTCAAATATATATACATTTAAATAAAAAGGAAAGCAAAAACTCCACAAGACAAAGCTCTTTTCAAATATCTTTAATTTTATGATTGGTTTGTAATGTAACTTATCCTTAAAAATAAGTGAAATTTCTAATATTACTCCCCCCAAAAAATACACATTCTAACAACAATGAATTATGACTATGTTCTAAAATTCCAATATCAAAGCCCACTTTATTACTTATGTTAATGTAAATGTCTAGATATTTTGTTACCCCTTTCATAAAAAAAAGTACATGCAAATGTCAAGGTAAATTATTTAAATGTGTATTTACATAATATGCTCTACTCATTAACACCTCAGTTATAAAAGTATGGATAGTAATTAAAAGAGCTAAAACTTACATATTCTTTCATGGTTAAGACTGAATTTGCCTCCATTTGCCATATACTGAATTTTCAGATTCAATCATGTGTCAGAGCTTTGGGCTTTACTTCTAACACATCTTACCTTCACTAAAGTACAAATGCAATTTTAGTAATCTTCCTTACAGTGTTATTACCTATCTTTTTCCAGCCACTTATTTCCAAGCTTATGAAAAAAGAATGAATACACTCTAATATTAAAACACACACAAAAACACAAAAGTACCTATAAGTTGTATTTGTAGTTAACATCAAAGAATGTTAAAGTTTAAGATATAACAGATTAATTAATGGCTAAATTTATTAAGAAATTTAAATTGAGTTGAAAAAACGTACCAGTTTGTTATAAAAAGATACAAAACCATAGCCTTTGGATTTTCCAGTTGCCATGTCTTTGACTACCCGGGCATCCCTGTGAAAAGAAGCACAGCTAAATGAGGGAAGTAAGAGTCACCCTCAAAATAAAAACTAAAAGGAACCACACACACTGTATTGTGAGCATTTTTTAAATAAAATTCCAGTTAGCCCTAATTAACTACAGCCATTCCTGAACTCTCCCTAATGCTTCTTTACCTGTTAGAAAAAAGCAGTAGGACAAAAACATGTAATAAACATGCAACCTAATCAAATAGCCTGTTCTTTCTAAACTAAATGATCAAATTTGAAGTTTAAAAGGAACAATAGTTTCCTTTTCTAATATTCTATTGGCTAGTGTCCTCTACGGTTTACTGGTTCTATAAATTACTGTAACAATGCTAACTACTTTACCATGCAATCTCTAAATAGTTAAATGTCTTCTGCCTAGTGATACAAAATATATGAAATATTAAAAAATTGAAAAAGAGGAAAAAATAGGAATTAAAAAGGCATACATGGCCTGTAAACAGATTTCTTTATTTTTCTTGGTCAATTCTCTACCATCATTTTGGAGTTTGGGCAGCTGTAAATTTTGAAAAATTGACATTTTCAGAAATTTAAGAAAGGAGAATAAAAAACTAACAACAATGCTAAGCACACCAGTACGAAAACAACAAATTTACACAGAAATTTTAGTGAGTAAGTTAAAATGATTGGAAATATAGAACTCCACTGAATATAGAATGTTAAAATGTAAATACTAAAATATGTATATATAAATAATGTATAATAAGAATAAATAGAAATGAGAAAAAAATCTACAACTGAGTTCCAGTGTGCACAGTTCCTTGCAGTTAGCCTTCAAGATCCTGTCCATTCTTATGAGCAATTCTGCAAAATAACCAGAATGCTATTACTTTTAATTGTGACTTGGACTTTAGAAAAACTGCAGGTCTCAGGTATAAATAAAGATTGAAAAACAGCAACCTGTTATCATTTTTATACTGATTTTTAAAACAATACTACTTACCACACAGAGATTAAAAAGCAAAGCAAATATCAAAATAGAAAATTAAGAATTAAATCTTTCTTTCAATTAAATTAAATATATAGAACAACAAAACGTATAGAGAAAAAATTGTTGTTCTTAGTTGAAACACATTCCTGTAAGGCACTACAATATTTTATTTAAATCCACAGGAAATATATAAAATAAACTGATTTTAATCAGAAAGATAAATTACTGTAAACATTTTTATAAAACACAACCACTTTTAATTTCCAATATATTTGATCAACCAACATACAGTGAAATTTGAGCATAAAATTTGTTAAAAAAACAAATCACATTTGCCCCCTAACTAGCAGAATCAAAAAACCACTAACAAAAACACCTACTAATTAAATATCCTACACATTTATAATTCAGACAGTGAAACATTTTAATACTGTAAGAGTACTACTTTTCACTTACAGCAGAAGTATAAAAACAGTTATTATAATTAAACATGAACATATCCAGTTTAGCCACAATATACCCAAACAAGCATTTTCCTATTTTTCCCCACTTAGAAACTCTTCCTATAAAATTCACATGGTATAAATCACATATTTATTTTTAGTTAAAACATTATCCTTAACCACCAAATTTTTAAATAGGTTTTCCTACCCAGACATCTGCTTCAAAGATAACAAACAGAATCACTTATATTTTTAACACATTATACATAGGATTAGTTGAAAACAAGACC
>PVKH010035632.1:0-11713 GCA_004027955.1 Chaetophractus vellerosus
TTGGTTTTGTTTTGTGTTTTGTTTTTTTTTTTGCTTTCAGATTATAGCATCTTTCTTGACCTCCTTATATGTTGAATGTTTTAGCCATCTTCTATACCACTGTACTACAAATTCTTAGAAATTTGAACACCTAGTTTTATAATTTGTCTACCACCTTGGTCTCTGACTACCTTGCCCTTCTCACTTCCTACAGGTTAATCTACCTCACCTCACCCAACTTCTCTTACAAGCATATGTTAGACCTTATCATCAAAATTCTTGTTCCACCTCCAAAATCTCTGATCACCACTTCCTCCAGTACACAGACATAGGAGCAATACTTTGATCTACCAGGACCAATAGGGATCCAGGACTTTCTATCTTGCCAGAAAATAATGAGTCTTCTCCACCACTGTGATGTCAACAAAGACCACAAGCAGAGCTGAAACTCCCACTTCCACTGAGAAGTATTGAGAACTCTCCCACCTTGGGTTTCAACAAAGGCCAGTTAGGAAACATAGACTCTACTTCCACCTGACAATAATGAGGCAATGGTCCTTTTCCCTACCTGGACCAGTGTCAGAGAAACCAACTAAAAAGGAAGGATTAAGCAAGATCCAGGATCTCATAATAAATTATCACAAATGTCCAGATTTACATTATAAAAATGATTGGTCATACGAAGAGCCAGGAAGATCTCAAACTGATTGAAAGCCAATAATCAGCACATGTCAATACTGAGATGACAGGGATAATCGAATAATCTGACGAAGATTCTAAAGCAGTCATTATATTTCTCACGTGTTTCAATGAGAAATGACAAGCACACTTGAAACAAATGGTAAAACAGAAGTCTCAGCAAAAAACAAAAAAATAGTCAGTCTAAGCAAAGAAAATTATATAGAAGGATTGAATGAAGATTTTAGAGCTGAAATGAATATAGCTATTTAGCTGAGGAGATTTCTAAGCAAAGTGTTGAAGGTGTGTCCTGGTTTCTTCTTGTGGCTTATGGTTAAATTCAAGAGGAAAAAGATAGAATGAAAAACTGTTAAACATAACAGAACCAGGGCATGATAATTTTGGAAATTCTCACCCTAATCTGATGCCAAAAGATGTAAAATTAAGAGATTTACTCTTAGGAAAGCAAACCCCAGAGGAATATCTAAGAGAGTGGCTATTTAACCTTTTACTAATACCTCAGAAAGTTCAAAAGTTGGGGGAAAGGGAATATTACATTTGAGTAGCTCAGGCAGGGCACAGCTCTCTTTAAAAATAAGGTAGAAAACATAGAAGTTATACAAGAGAGCTGCTTTGGAGACCTGCAGGCTAGGAGAATGCTTCATGCATCATCCAGTAGAGACTGGGGACAAAGATGAAGAGGCCAAAAGGAAAACTGAGTTGCTGAGATGCTGCCCATCCCTCACCCCTGAGGCTAACAGCCTCAGTAAAGCCTGCAACTCAGTGGCCAAAAGAGTGGGGAAAGGACATATTTTTCCCTGGGAAGAGAGAAGATGAGGCAGAGGGCTGAGTATGGTTTCTTTAAGTGAGTTAAATCAGCATAACCTGGTTTTGAATTTTTCGCTCAGAATATCTAGTCAGGGAAAATTGAAGGATTCATCTCCATGGTAAGGGTATTGAAGAGTGCATCTGCTGGCAAACTGGGAAAATGAAGGTAGACAAAGCTTGCCTTTCCTGTTTCTTTCCCAGTAAACTTAGATCTGGCCTATGCCCCATTATTGGCTCCCAGACCCTGTTTTGATCATTTAAACAGGTCAACCTTAAAGCTTTAGAGAAAACTGAATAAAAATATCAAAGAAGAACTGTGAAATAAAACCACTAGGCAAGAGAGAGAAATTCATCAATAGACTAAACTCACCAACACAACCAGATGCCTATATATCAACAAAAAATAACAAGCCATACTATGAAATAGGAAGATATTACCCTGCCAAAGGAACAAGCCAAGAATCCAGATGAGACACAGGGTTTAAGACAACTAATCAATGATGTTCAAACATATCTCCTTCGTCAATTTAAGGAGTTGAAGGAAAATGTTACTAAATAGATAAAGGATATTAAGATAACATAAAGAACAATTTGAAAACCTTCAAAGTACCCCTCAAAGAAAAGTAACAAATCTTATGGATATGAAAGACACAATGGATAAGATTAAACATACATTAAAAGCATATAATAGCAGATTTGAATTGTTTGAGGACAGAATTAGTGAATTGGAGGACAGAGCATCTGAACTTGAAAGGATAGAAGAAAAGAAAGAGAAAGAATGGAAAAAAATGGAACAATGTTTCAGGGAAATGAATGATAGCATGAAATAGACAAACATATGCATTATAGTTGTCCTAGAAGGAGAAGAGAATGGAAAGATTAATTGAGGAAATAATGACTGAAAAATTTCCAAAACCTTTATGGAAGACAAGAATATCAATATTCAAGAAGCACAACATACCCCCAACATGATAAATTTGGATAGACCTACTCCAGGACATCTACTACCCCCAATGTCAAATGCCAGAGATAAAGTGAGGATTCTGAGAACAGCAAGAGAAAAGTAATGTATCATTTACAAGGGAGCCTCAATAAGACTAATTGCCGATCTCTCATCAGAAACTATGGAGGTGAAAAGGCAGTGGTATGATGTATTTAAGGTGCTGAAAGAGAAAAACTGCCAGCAAAGAATTCTTTATCTACAAAACCATCCTTCAGAAATGCAGGCAAGTTTAAAATCTTCACAGACAAACAAAGCTGAGAGAGTTTGTCACTAAAAGACCAGCCCTACAAGAGACTCTAAAGGGTGTGTTACAGCCTGAAAGGAAAAGACTAGGATCAGAGGCTTGGAGAAAAATGTGGAAATGAAGATTATAAGTAAGAGTAACTGAAAGGGAAAAGGACAGACAAAAGTAAGAACTGATAACGGAAAGCTAAGGGAGAAATGCACAAAGTAAACAGTGCCTTTACAGTAGTTAAATTGAATGTTAATGGAATGAACTTCCCAATCAAAAGACACAGACTGACAGAATGGATTTTAAAAAAGAGCCATATATTTGTTTTATATAAGAGACTCACCTTAAAGGCAAGGAAACAATCAGGCTGAAAGTGAAAGTTTGGAAAATAATATTCCACACAAATAGTAATTTTAAAAATATGGAGTAGTGATACTATTATTGGACAAAATCGATTTCAAATGCAAAACTGTCATAAGAGATGAAGAAGGTTTCTATATATTAATAAAAGAGACAATTCACGAAGAAGAAATAAAGTTAATAAATGGTTATGCACCTAACTCAGGTTCCCCAAAATACATGAGGCACACATTGGCAAAGCTGAAGGAAGAAATAGATGTCTCTACAATAACAGTTGGAGACTTCAACACACCACTATCAGCATTGGATAGAAAATCTGTACAGAGGAAAATAAGAAACAGAGTGCTTGAATAATTCGATACATGTACTAGACCTAACAGAAATTTATAGAACATTACACCCCAAAATATCAGGATATACATTCTTCTCAAGAGCTCATGATTCTTTCTCAGGGTAGATGATATGCTGGATCATAATCAGATCTCAATAAATTTAAAAAGATTGAAATTATACAAAGCACTTTCTCTAATCATAATGAAATAAGGCTGGAAATTAATAACAGGTGGAAAAGGGAATTCACAAATATATGAAGATTTAAAATACACTATTAAGTAATCAGGGGGAGAAAGAAGAAATGGCAAGAGAAATCAGTAAATATCTCAAGACAAATGACAATGAGAACACAACAAATCAAAAGTGATGGGATATAGTAAAAGCAGTGCTGAGTGGGAAATTTAGAGCTACAATGCTTACATTAAAAAAGAAGAAAGAGCTAAAAGGAAAGACCTAATTGCACTGCTGGAGGAAATAGAAAAAGAACAGCAAATCAATTCCAAGGTAAGCAAAAGGAAAGAAATAATAAATATTGGAGAAGAAATAAATGAAATTGAGAATAAAAAATCAATAGAAAGAATCAACAGAACTAAAAATTTCTTCTTCAAGGAGATCATCAAAACAGACAAACATTAGCTAGACTAGAAAGAAAAAGAGGAAGATGGAAATAAATAAAATCAGAAATGATAAGGGGAATAGTACCACTGACACAGCAGAAATAAAAGAGATCATAAGAGGATACTGTGAACAACTGAACACCAACAAACTAGATAATGTTGATGAAATAAGCAAATACCAAGAAACACGTGAACAACCTATACTGACTCTGAAAAAAATAGAAGACCTCAACAAAGCAATCACAACAGAAAACGGTCACCAAAAGCTCCCCAGAAATGAAAAGTTCAGTACCAGAAGGATTAACAGGCGAAGTCTATCAATCACGTAAAGAAGATCTACTGAAAATCTTGCTCAAACTCTTCAAAAAAATTTAACGGGAAGGAATATTACCAAACTCATTCTATGAAGCCAACATCACTCTAACACCAAAGCCAAATAAACATATGAAAAAAGAAAATTACAATACAATTTATCTAATGAATATTAGATACAGAAATCCTCAGCAAAATACTTGCTAACTAAATCCAAAAGCACAGAAAAAAATTATGCACCACAATCAAGTGGGTTTTATAGTAGGTATGCAAGGGTGGTTCAACATAAGAAAATCAATCAGTATAACACACCACATTAATAAATTGAAAAAGAAAAATCACATGATCATCTTAATTGATGCAGAAAAGGCATTGACGAAATATAACATTCTTTCTTGGTAAAAAACACTCTGAAAGATAGGAATAGAAGGAAACTTTCTTAACTTAAAAAAGTATATATATGAAAACCCCACAGCTAACATTGTACTCAATGGTGAAAGACTGAAAGCTTTTACACTGAAATCTGGAATAAGACAAAGATGCCCACTGTCTCCACTATTATTCAATATTGTGCTAGAAGTTCTAGCTAGAGCAACTATGCAAGAAAAAGAAATAAAAGGCACCCAAAGAGGAAAGGAAGATGTAACACTTTCACTATTCACTGATGTTATGATCCTATAATTAGAAAACTACTAGAACTAATAGACTATTTCAGCAAAGTGGAGGGATACAAGATTAATGCTTAAAAATCAACAGCATTTCTAAACACTATTAATGAGAAAACTAAAGAGGAAGTTTTTTAAAATTCCATTTACAATAGCAACTAAAAAATCAAATATTTGGGAATAAACTTAACAAAGGACATGAAGGACCTATATTCAGATAACTATAAAACATTACTAAAAGAAACCAAAGAAGACTTAAAGAAATGGAAAGACATTCTGTTTTCATGGGATGGAACCTAAATATCATTAAGGTGTCAATTCTACCCAAACTGATCTACAGATTTAACACAATCACAATAAAAATTCCAACAGCCTTTTTGTGGAATTGAAAAAGCTAATATCAAATTAATCTAGAAGGACAAAGGCTCCCAAACAGCCAAAAATATCTCTAAAAAGAAGAACAAAATTGGACTCTCACTTCCCAACTTTAAAGCATAGTACTTAGCTACACTAGTTAAAAAAAAAAAAAAAAAGGAAGAAGAATAGAGGAAAAACAAAAACCAGCATGGTATTGGCATAAAGATAGACAAAGATTGACCAAGAGAATTGAATCAAGAGTTCAGAAATAGACCCTCATTTCTATAGTCAAGTGATTTTTGTCAGGGTTGTCAAATCCACCCAGCTAATTAGAACAGCCTATTCAACAAATGTTGCTAGGAAAACTGAATATCCATATCTATAGAAAGAAAGAGGACCCCTATCTCACACCTTACATAAAAATTAACTCAAAATGGATCAAGGACCTAAATATAAAAACTAGAATCATAAACCTGGAAGAAAATGTAGGGAAACATCATCAAGGTCGTTTCTTGGACCTAATAACCAAAGCTCCAGGAATGAAAGAAAAAATGAATAAATGGGAATTCCTCAAAATTATATACTTTTGTGTTTCAAAAGGTTTTGTTAAGGAAGGTGAAAAGGCAACCTACTAATGGGAGAAAATCTTCAGAAACTATATATATGACAAGGATTTGATTTGATTTCCATTTTATACAAAGAATGACATTAAGACAAGCAACTTGATTAAAACATGGGCAAAAGATTTGAATAGACATTTTTACAAAGAGGAAATACAAATGGCTAAAAAGCACATGAAATATGCTCAACATTAGTAGTTAATAAGGTAATACAGATCAAAACTACAATGAGATATCATTTCATGCCATACAGAATGGCCATTATTAAAAAAAAAAAAAAACGGAAAACTAAAAGTGTTGGAGAGATGTGAAGAAATAGAAACACTCCTTCATTGTTGGTGGGAGTGTAAAATTTTGCCACCTCTGTGGAAGACAGGTTGGCAATTCCTCAGGAAGCTAAATATAGAAATGCCATATGACCGGCAATTCCGCTCTAGGAATATATTCAGAAGAACAGAAAGCAAGGAAACAAACAGACATTTGCACACTGATGTTCATAGCATCATTATTCACAATTGCTAAAAGCTGGAAACAACCTAAGTGCCCATCTACCCATGAATGGATGAACGATATGTGGTTTATACACACAATGGAATACTGACTAGGGAAGCACATGACAACATGGAGAAACCTTGAGGACATTATGTTGAGTGAAATAAGCCAGACACAAAATGATTAATATTATATGGTCTCACTGATATTAACTAAATACGATGAGTAAACATATGGAGTTGGACTACAGTGTATAGGTTAGTAGGAGATAGGACATGGGTTGATGCTGAATACATGCAGAATGTTTAATAAGGCCTATTGTAAATATGTGGTAACGGATGGAGTTGATAGTAGCACATTATAAGGAGTATAACAAACACTGCTGATTAATAACTGTGATTGTGGCTAAAAGGGGTAGTTATGGAGGTGAATGTTAATTGAAAGACAGCTAGAGGATAATCTAGGGACTGTATAACTGATTATTTGGTAGATGAGGATTGTGGATAATGATATAAATACAAGAATGCTTTTCTACTACATGGTGTTAAGAATATGGTGATCCTTGGGAAAAATACAACTAATTCACCTTATCTACTATAGTTAATAGTAATGTAATATTTTTGTAGCAAAGGCATTGAGGTACTATATCATTGCTAGGGGTAAAAAGAAATATGGAGTTTAGTTTTGTGAGATATGAATAAAATTAAGCATTGTTTTCTTCATTTTCTTCACTAGCAAAGACAGCTTGGTCCTGTCATTTAACCAATCTGTGCCCACTTATGTATCTTTCTGAACACTGGAAAAAGAACTGAGTTTGTTTTTATATACAGATAAATGTGTCTGGGCAGGAATTTGGACAATATCTAGAAACTAGAAACTCCAAGAAAACAGTCTCCTCTAGAAAGAAATGCAGCCCTGCCAACACCATGAGTTTAGACCAGTAAGACCAGTTTTGGATTTCTGATATCCAGAACTATAAGAAAATGCATATGCATTGTTTTCAGCCACTAAGTTTGCGGCAACTTTTACAACAGCCATAGGAAACTAATACAGATTTCAACACCCAGATGCAAGAGATGTTAGAATTATCTGAACAAAAATCTGAGAGAGATTTTTTAAAAATCACTATAAAACACCTCAATGAGCAATTATGAACATGCTTGAAAAAAAATGAAAAAAAAAAATAAAGCCTCAGCAAAGAAGTAGAAACTTCAGGAAAAAAAAATAGAATACATAAGGAAACACCAAATAGAAATTTTTCAAACTTAAAGGTCAATACCCAATAAGAAGTTTAGTGGATAGATTCAACAGGGAAAGAGGATCATGTGAAGTCAAAGTTAGCAGAAAAAAAGAAATAATAAAATATTAGGGCAAAAATCAGTGAGATTGAAAACAGGAAACAATAGAGACTATCATTGAAACAAAATAATTCTTTTAGAACAACAACAGCAAAAAATAGCAATAAAATAAATGACTTGCCAGGCTAATCAGGAGAAAAGACATAAATTAACAAGGGGTCACCACTACTGACCCCATGGAAATTAAAAGGGTAATAAAGGAGTGTTACTAACAAGTCTGTGCCCACAAATTTGATAGCATGATTAAATGTACCAGTTCCTTAAAAAACAAACTACTATAACTCACACAAGGAAAAATAAGTAAGCTGAACAGCTCTATTGTTGTTGAAGAAATTGAACAATAACAAAGTTCCAAAAAAGAAAGCAGCAGGTGATTTCATCGGTGAATTCCACTAGTCAATTAGGAAGAAACAATACCAATTCTCCATGAGCTCTTCAAGAAGTTGAAATAAAAAGGAAGACTTCAAAATTCATTCTATTGGTCCAGTATTCTCCTGATAGCAAAATCAGAAAAAGATATTACAAGAAAGGAAAATTACAAACCAATATCTTTCATAAACATTGATACAAAATTTCTCAACAAAATATTAGCAAATCAAATCCAATGCATTAAAAGAATTATGCATCATGATGAAATAAGATTTATTCCAAGTATGTAAGACTGGTTCAGCATTGAAAATCAATCAATGTAATCCATCACATCAACAGACTAAAGAAGAAAATCATATGATCATATTAATAGGCAGAGAAAAATCACTTAACAAAATCCAACACATATTCATGATAAAAATTCAGCAAACTAGGAATAGAAGGCAACTTCCTCAAATTAGTAAGGAACATCACAAAAAACCTATAGCTAGCATAATATTTAATGGTGAGAAACAGGAGGCTTTCCCCAGAACAACAAGAATGAGACAATGAGATCCACTCTTATCATTCCTATTCAACACTGTAGTGCTGTAAATACTAGCTGGTGCAATAATACAAGAAAAATAAAAGTAATACCACTTGAAAGGGAGGAAATAAAACCTTTTATTTGCAGATGAGATGATTGTCTGTGTTGAATACTCCAAAGATTATGTAAAAAAATTAATGGAATAAATGACCATAGCAATGTCATAAGATATAAGGTGACTATACAGAAGTCAATTGCTTTCCTATAAAGCAGTAATAGTTCAAATCTGAAATTGAAAATATAATACTGTTTATAAAAGCACTGAAAATGAAAAAAGTATATATAATATCTGTCTGGAAAACTATAAAACAGTGGTGAAAGTAGTCACAGATCTAATTAATTAGAGGAATATTCCATATATGAGTCACTATTTGTATTAGTCAGCCAAACGGGTGCTGATGCAAAATACCAGAAATCTGTTGGACTTTATAAAGGTTATTTATTTGGGGTAGAGGCTTACAGTTACCAGGCCATAAAGCATAAGTTACTTCCCTCATCAAAGTCTACTGCCACATGTTGGAGCAAGATGGCTACTGACGTCTGTGAAGATTCAGGATTCCTGGGTTCCTCTCTTCCCAGGGCTTGCTTGTCTCCGGGTTCAGCTCCTCTGCCATCTCCACAAGGTCAGCTGTAGACTATGATGCTCTCTAGGCTTTGCCTCTCTTCACAAGCCCAGCTGTAGACTATCAGGCAAACAGCTAGTTTCTCTTCCTGGGACCTTCTCTCTTTCCTCAAGAGGAAGCTCCTCTGTGTGTTCATTTCCCGGGGATCCAGCATAATATCTCAGCAAAGACTCCAACATCAAAACTCTAACTCTGTCCTTTGCCATGTCTTTTTATCTTTGAGACCCCACCCACCAAGGGGTGGGGCTCAATGCCCTACTGAAGTGGCCCAGTCAACGCCCTAATCATAACTTAATCATGCCCAGATGAACAGACCAGTTTACAAGCATAGTCCAATATCTATTTTTGGAATTCATAACTATATCAAACTGCCAAACTGCTACACTATTTTAAGACATCAATTCTTCTCAACTTGAACTACAGATTCTTAAATATAATACCAATCAAAATTCCGGCAAGCCATTTTGTAGATATCAACAAACTGAATCTAAAGTTAATATGGACAGGCAAAAGATTTAAAGTAGAAAACACAATACTGAAGAAGAAAAAAGTTGTGGAATTTTCAATACTTACTATAAAGCTCTAGTAATCAAGCATGCATGGTATTAGCTGAAGAGAGACACCAAGATCAGTGGAACAGAATAGAAAGCCCAGAAATAGACCCATACAAATAAAATAACCTGATTTTGACAAAGGAGCAAAGGTAATTAAATGGAAAAATGATAGTCTTTTCAGCAAATTGAACATCCATATGCAAAATAGAAACTTAAATACAGATCTTCTACCTATCACAAAATTAATTCAAAATGACTCAAAATAGAACTTATAATATAAAATTTCAAAATACAAAAATTATAGAAATAAACATGGGAGAAAATCAAGATAACATTGAGTTTGGTGATAAGTTTTAATATACAACACCAAAAGCACTATCCTTAAAAGAAAATATTGATAACTTGGACTTCATTAAACTGAAAAACTGTTCTGTAAAATTCACTGGTTTTTTTTTTTTAAGATTTATTTATTTTTATTACATATCACCCCTCCCCCCCGCTGCGGCGACGCGCCGAGACTGGTCACTGCGCAGGCCCGGCTTTCCCCACTTGTGGGCGGCTTCTGCTTCCATTCATGGGCCAGCTTTCAGTTCGCGGGTGGCTGGCTGCGCTCCATTCGCGGGCGACCTGCCCTGCCCTTGGCGGCTTTTGCCCTGCCCGTGGCAGCTTTTTGCCCTGCCCACGGCGGTTATGGCCTGCCCATGGCGGCTTGCCCTTCTCAAGGCGGTCTGCCCACTAGGAGAGGTCCCCGGGAACCGAACCCAGGGTCTCCCATGTGGTATGCCGGTGCCCTGTCCACTGGGGTATCAAGCCGGCCCCAAAATCACTGTTAAGGTAATGTAAAAAGGAGCCACAAACAGGGAGATATGTATTTACAAAATACATATTTGATAATGGATTTTTATCCAAAATTTACAAACAGCGTTTAAAACTCAATAATAAGAAAACAAATAATATAATTTTAAAAAGGAAAAGATATGAACAGATATGTTAGCAAAGAACATATACAGGTACCAAACAAGCATATGCAAGGAAGCTCAACATTGTTCAGCATTAGGAAAATGCAAAATTTTAAAAAATTTATGAGATACTCCTCTTCCATATCTATTAGATATAATAGCCAAAATCCAAAAACCTGGCAATGCCAATTCCTGGTAAGCATGCGGAGCAACAGGAACTTTCCTTTATTGATGGTGATAATGCAAAATGGTGCAGCCACTTTGGAAAAGGATTTGGCAGTTTCTTAAAAAACCAAACATAGTTTTACCATATAATCTAGCAATTACACTCCCAAATATTTATCAAATATTTTTTATTTGTAAATAAATTATGTTCACACTAAAACCTGTTTTTTAATATTTTCAACAGCTTTAACCATAATCACCAAAAACTGGAAACAATCAAGATGTCTTTTAATAGGTATTTGTATAAACAACCTGTGGGGTAGTCATGCAAGGGAATACTATTCAGTGTTAAAAAGGAATGAAGTATCAAGTCATGGAAAGACAGGGTTGAATCCTAAATGTGAATTGAAAATGAAATGTCAGTATAAAAAGGCTACCTACTATATTATTCCATTTATAAATGGCATTCTAGAAAAGGCCAAACCAGGGGCCGGCTGTAGCCCAATGGTAGGGCGCCGGTTTACCATATAGGAGGCCCTGGGTTTGGTTCCCGGGGCCTCCTCAAGCAGCCAGACCGCCTTGAGAAGGCAAGCCGCCATGGGCAGGGCAAGCCACCGTGAGCA
>PVKH010035633.1:0-11711 GCA_004027955.1 Chaetophractus vellerosus
GGATTTGTTTTAATGGCATAATATCACCAAAATAAGGAAATAAGACTTTTCTCTTCATAAAGTCAAAAGGAGTAAAAAGAGAAGTGAAAAGAGAATGATTTTCTCAGTATGTGATAAAATGTCATTTAATGGTGCATCTGTGTGTCACTTTTCTAGGGAAAGATGGTTTCTCCTCACCCAGAACAATGGGGACACCTGTATCTTCAGAATGATGGTCGCATGAGGGAAGAGGCAGTGGCTAAAGAGAAGAGAGGAAGGAGGGAGAAAGAGTACCCAATATGCAGGGTCTGTTGACAAGGCCAGGCCACTGAGATAGGGCTGACTGGTTGGTTACGTACCTTTGTTCTGACTTAAAAAAAAAAAAAATACCATAAGCAAGAAAGAAACTATAAGGAGAAACCAACAAGACAAGGAACTGAAAGAGAAAAGGAATGTTGATACCAAAGCTCTGTAAAATGCCTACATGAACAAACAAATTCACACAGACTCACAAGACACCATCTAGGAAGCCATGGTGCAACTGAGGTGTCATCTGTGAAAATGCACAAGTGTCACATTTCTTTTATATCTTGGGGGAAAAATAAACAGAACCTTGACATATGCCTCACAATTTATGTAGCTGATTTCTTACCTTTCAAGATTCTAATCGTGTCCTCAACAGTAAAAAAAAAACAAAAAAAACAAACAAAAAAAACTCCATTTGGGAAATTGAGGGAAGGAGTAGAGAGCTCTCATTGTGTCTTCTAACAAGCCACTGACACTTTGCATAAATATTCCCACTTTCCCTCAGGACAGCCCGAGGAGAAGGTAATGCTATATTCCCACTCTTACAGAGATCTGAGGCCCATAAATGCAAAGTAAGTAACACAGCTGGTGAACAACTAATCTGAGATTCATCTGCGGAACCCAAGCCCATGCCTTTGTCACTATCCCCAGAGCTCCCAGGTGACGTGAACTTGGTTGATTTCTTTTTTCTTTTCCTCTTGGCTGTGCTCATAAAGACTCCTATTCTTTGTTCAGTATTGCCATGGACACATAAGACAAATGGCTGCTCTCAGAAGTTTGATGGTTTTGGGGCACCCAATTCTTAAGCTGCTGTGGATACTACCCAGCACACAGAAAGCAAATGACCAGTACCGGATCCAAATGATATCTGAGAACCCACTGAGTCGTTTAATTCTTAAGCCTGGCGTTTCCACACTCAGTATATACTTTTCTTTAAAAGGGTTGCTGCTATTCAGGAATGTGGAAATTTCTTCTGCTTTGATGAATAGATATTAGCATCCTCAAATACCATGTATCAAAATGCCCACATATGCATGTAAAAACTGCAGTATTGTTTGGTGTAAGTGCAAATTAATTAGTGGTTTAAATGTTAACAACAAGTATTTTAGCAGCACCTCGAAAGAAGATGCCAACTAAATGTCTGGTGCAGAACTCGAAGGGGAAAGTCCTGTGGATATAATCAGCTGCTTCCTGTGTTCTAAGATAATTTTGCTCTCCCACAGGCATGATTTAAAATACCCAAGCAGCAAATGCAAAGCCCTAGGGTGATTTGCCTTCTGCTCCTCCACATGCCTCAACCGGAAGACTTTCCTTCTTGTCTCTGAAGGTAGCACACAGCTTGAGGGGAGAGACAGTGACTGAGTCAGTGTTCGGGGACAATCCGTGTGCCCTCGTCTGTTTTCACAGAGCACCCAGATTTCCCAGTTCTGCTGGACAAGTAGATGATTGGGGACTATTATTCAGGATGGTAGGTGAATGGGGATTGGAGATTGTAGTCAGAGTTCTCCAGGAATGACAGGGGATAATTATACATAAAAACAAGTTGACACATGAACTTAACCATGGATCAAGGTGACAGAATTCTGTTTCCACTTTTGCTAGCTTACTGGGTCTTGTCTTGTAAGATGTGTTTATAATTGTTTAGGGACATTCCAGTACCTGCCCCCCGCCCCCCATTTGATGATTCTATCTCTGGAGCTTGAATGTTACTGTAGAAAATAATAAAATCAGGATTTCGTGGTGTAAGTTACCATAGAAAGCTGAAATGAAAGAAAGTTTGTGTTTTATAAGATCTACAGTAAGCTGGAGAAATGTCATTCCCAAGTCATTCACTGCAAATGGCCATTGCTTATTCCACCACAGGGTTACAGAAGTAGGAAGAAACATATCGCAAGTTCCTCACTGGAACCTGGTCCCACAAACTCGACCTTAGACTTAGTCTTAATTATGCACCCTATTAATCAGGGTTCTCCAGGGGGAAAAAAACTGACAGGATATATAATATCAGGATACATATACCGCATATATATATATGATATAAATATTATGAGATTTATTATAGGAATTGGCTCATGCAATTGTGGGGATAGGCAAGTCTGAATTCCAGCTTGCAGCTGTGAGCTCTGATGAAGGTCTTCAATGAATTCCCCAGGAGAAGTTGGCTGGCTGAAGTAGAGATGGAATTTCTCCCCTCTGACTGTTGAAATCATTATTTCTCCTTTTAAGGCCTTCAACTGATCGGATGAGACATCTCTCATTGTTGAAAGCAATCTCCTCAGTGATTATAGATGTATTCAGCCATAGATGTAAGTTGATTGCAATCAATTTACTGATGATTTATGTCCAAGAAATGTCCTCAGAGTAATAATCAGGTCAGTGCTTGCTTGACCAAACAACTGGGCACCATCATTTAGCCAAGTTGATATATGAACTTAATCATCACGGCCAACGTGGCTTTATTTCACTGGTTTGTAGAGTCCATTTACAGAAAAATGTTGGGAACACGCGTTCTCTTGCAAATTGATGCTGCTTGCCATCAAAGCAGAATTTGGAGAGAGAAAAACACATTCTTTTAGAAAAGCACATCCCTATCACCTTGCAATATCCACTTCCACTGTTAATGGGACATCGAGGTTTAGTTCTGCCTGGGTTTCAATATATGAAGAAGAAGGGGCCCGGCTAGATAGCTCAGTGGATAAAGAGCGTGCTGGGATACCACATGGGAGGCCCGGGTTTGGTTCCCGGGGACCTCTCCCAGCGGGCAGACGGCCTTGAGAAAAGCAAGCTGCCATGGGCAGGGCAAAAGCCGCCGTGGGCAAGGTAAAAAGCCGCCACGGGCAGGGCGGAGCCCCCACGGGCATGGCAAAATCACCCGTGAAAAGCGGAGCTGCTGCCTGCGAAGCGGAAGCCGCCGGCAGCCTGCAAAAACATGGAGGACTGCTGACCGCAAAACATGGAGCGGAGCCGCCCGTGAAAACGGAATGGAGCCACCCATGAACGGAGCGAGCCGCCGCAGAGGGTCGACTCGGCGCGTCGCCGCAAAGACGGGGGGAGACAAGAAGCGAACATAGAGAAACACAGAAGAATGGACACACAGCAAGAGCAAGCAGAAGGGGGGCGGGATGTGAAATGAAATATATATATATATATATATGAAGAAGAAAGGGTATTTGTTAGTTTGCCTGAAAGAGACAGAAAATCCAGAGAAGCATTGTCTTAAACAAGATCAACGTTTATTCTCTTTCAGTAACAGCAGATAATGCATGTGCAGAAAAGAGTTCGTAATCACGGGTCTGAGCCTGACTTCGAAAGGCCTGCTTGCAAGGTGGCCCTTGGCTGGCATCTGGGAACTTGGCTGTTGTAGTGTCCCCAATCAAAGTTAATTGATAAAGGTGGTTCACTGTGCCTAGACTGACTGTTGATTTTTGCTGAACACCTGCTTTCCTTGTGGGAGTCTGGAATTTTCATACCTACCAGGCAGAGGATGCTTACATCACCAGTCCCTAATAAAAACCTTGGGAGCTGGGTCTCTGGTGGGCTTCCCTGGAAAGAGACAATTGCACACGTGTTGCTGCATTTTTGTTTCTGGGGGAAGAGTGAGCTCTGGGTGACCTTTCATGGGAGGGAGAGAGCATAGGGCAGCCTGCACACAGATCCCTCCAGACACTGCCTGTGTCTTTTTCCCTTAGGATCTGGCTGTGTGACCTTAGTACACCACTATGAAAAATCTTAGCCATGAGCAACCATGTGCTGAGTCTCATGTCAGCTCAGCAAACCTCCAAACGTGGGGGTGGTCTTAAGGAAAGCTGAAATAGTTCAGAGGAGTGGACAGGTCCAGGAGGATCAGGGACCCAGGCTCCTGCTCCTTCAAACATGCAACTTGACCTTGTGGTCCAGGATGGCTCTTCTGTACCCTTCACATCTACATTCTAACCAGCAGGAGGGAAGAGAGGAACAGGGGAAGAGCTTGCCTCCCACCTCCATTTCATTACAATTCCTAATAGTCATACAAATCAATTCCATTACATCCCATTGGTCAGCATTTAGTCAGCTGGGCACAGCCAGTTGCACGGTAGGCTGGGGAATGCCCTATTTATTCTGGGCAGTCATGTGTTCAGCCAACATCCTGGAGTTCTCTGCTGAGGAAGGTTGAAATGGATACTGGGGGAGAAACTAGCAGTCTCCGCCATAGAAGGCAAAACAATAGTGGGGATTATTTTTTTTAATTGAGATCAAGTTAAGGGTCTTTATATCACTAAGCACAATTAAATAGCTCCAGGTATTACATACATTTGAGACTGGATCTTCTAAACAATGAGAAAGAGCAGACTTCTTGCCTATAAAAAGATTAATTCTGGGACCAGTGACAGCTGCTAAATCATTTGCAAGCTGTTAAATGATTTACATATGGGTGGAAGTGAAAATTCCTGGACATTGAGTCCCTATCACTTTCCTCACTTTCTCTCTCACCTCATTTTCTAAATATCTCTAAAAATAAAGTATTTTGAATGGAACTTTTTAGACCAGATGAAAAATCAAGCTGTTGATACTTGGTTCTCTATACAGCTCATAAAACACCTACTGCATAGACTGTACTAGGCCAACATATTATAACTCTGGTCCTCAGGGAATTTCCAACTTAGTGCATGACAATATTGAACGTCAGGATCTGTTGAACGTTAGGATATATATTATGCAAATGTATCACAATCACCAGGAACGAGTCATTAACCTGAGGATGCTTGGATGGGCTCCATGGAGGTCTATGAAGAGCCCCAACACATGAATTTTTCTATAGGTTTCATCAGCTGATTAAAGGAGCCCATAACTTCTGATGATTATGAAAGTTTGCACTCATGGTTTAACTTCTACTTGTCTAGAGATGATATATATACAATTTTCCATTCATGCTAATTTTCCCAGTGTCTTGGAGGCTGGCAGTGAAGGGGAACTTACCAGGCAGTCAGCCAGGACCACAGGTGTGGTCTGGAGAAGGAACGGAGCACAGAAGCAGGCCCGAGAGGCTTAGAATGCACAACCTGCATTCTAAGTTACTCTATAGAGCTAAAGAGTAACTTTCACCAGCGACACCTTTTCTTAGAACAATTGTCCTTAAATGGCATGTCTCACTTTCATTTAGGATGGCTCACAGCTTCCCAAATCAGCGGTGAGTGCCAATGTAGGGACCTCATTTTCTATGTAAACTCCTTGCTTCTTCCACACAGGGCTCCAGCAGCAGCTTCATGTCCTAGGCGCGAATTCTGCTTTGTCCTGAGGAGTGCTTCAATGGAGTATTAGGATATTTAGAACAAAATCCAGAAAGCCGAGTTCAAATGGGTAGCAGATCACATCTACCTGGGTACCCTTCAGTAGCTAAATAAAAAAATCAACGTGTTAAGGAATATGGATGCTGCAATTGCTCACTTTCGTTTCACACATTTCCTTCATTCCATCAGTTGCAGGGCACAGGTGATAGCGAGCAGCGCCATAGTCAGTGATGGGAAATCGGTTTTATTCTCACGAGTGGTTTGGATGCAAGAGTGATTACAGACTCCCCCCATTTAATGTGAAGTATTTGCAGGACCTCTAAAGGCTGCAGTAGACTTAAAAAGCGGGAGAGCCATCCACGGTCGCACTGTTTAGGGATTAAGCCTCCTCACACTAGAAGGCAAATAGGTACTTGTCAAGGGGCCTTTCCGTAACAACCCATTGCAATTTGCACTTTTTATATATCTAGAATAGGGCAGCCCTGACACCCTGGGAAATTTTGACTAGTACTCTTGAATCATGGGAATGGGCCTATATCAGTTAGGGCTTAAATTAGGAGACAAAATCAAAACTGCAGTGATTCAAATAAGATAGAAGTTTCTCTCTCACTGACTGCCCAGAGGCAGGAGAGTGGTCAAGTTCTACTCCAGCAAATTTTCCAGGGACTCAAGTTCTTCCTAACTGGTTGCTCTTTCCTGTCAGGGAAGACCACTGGCACCTTGACCGTGTTCCAGTCTACAGGAAGGGGAAAAGAAAGGAGGTGGAGAGCAGGCAGTTTCCCGCTAACGATGTGATGCTCATGTAGCTCACAGACGCTCCTGCGGGCATTCTCTCGGTGAGAGTTAAATCCTGAGCTCACGCTTAGCTTGCAAGGCAGGTTTATGAATGCAAGCCATAGCTGGACAGCCCTGTGCTCTGCTGAAACGGTGGGAGTGGGAGGGAAGCAGTTCTATTACTAGAAGAAAAGGAGGGATTCTGGGGGAAACGATCAGTCTTTGCCACTGTGTGGATTCTCTTTTCCCAAATTAGCCAGAGGCAGTAGACTGTAATAGAAAGAGCACCGGTTTTTAAGTGAGACAGGGCCCTTCCAATCCTGTGCCTCTTATTTAATATCTGTGTGATTTTGAACGTTCCTCACTGCCATGGACCTCAGTTTCCTTAGCTACAAAATAGAAACTATGATACCACTACCGAACTTAGAGAAAAAAGAATATATATATATGACTTTTTATCAGATTATGCAAGGAAGAAGATGCAATAAAGGTAACTGGCCAAGGTTGCATTGACCTTGAAAATTGAAATGAGATAACTTTCCTTTGTAAAATTTCCATTTAGTCTGTGCCCTCAACTAGAGGGCACACTCATTTCTGAGAAGGAGAAAAATGTAAAATGCTTTCCTTGTATAAATAAGCCAAACGAACTAGTTTTCAATCTAAGATGCCATTAGACTGACATGATGAATTGAGTCTAATAACTGCCTAATCATGAAGTGAGAGCACATAATTCAATATGACAGTTAAATCTTTGGGTAAAGCTTAACCAGAAATAGTAAGAGTTTGAAGTGATTATTTCTTCCTTCTCTGTGATATACTTTATCTTCTCTGACTTTTAGAATCCCACTCCTTCAAGACTCGGCTTGTATGCTAACTCCTCCTCTCAAAACCTTCCCTAGTCCCTCACAGGTAGAACAAACTACCCTTTCCACTCTAGTCCCCAGAGCATGGCTTTGCTCCTTCCAAGTCCTTCTGCCTTCTATGACTGCTGGTGGTTTACCTATCTGTATCCTCTAGAAGATTATAAGCCACCTGAGGGCAGAGGCCGAGTCTAATAACTTATTCATCATTGTGTCTCTCCCCTTCTAACCTCTAGTATAAAACCTCACACATAACACATGCAAAATAGCTAACATCTGCTAAATGAGTCAATGAAGGGATACCTGCTTGGCCACACCAGCAGTTATTGTATATTCTGAACAAGTAATTAGGACTGATAATCTAGTAAGTATAAATATGGAAATAAAAGAACACATTGTTTTAAATCTTAGCTGTCCTGGGAAAATCTGAAACATTTGGTAATATTCAAAAGCCTTGCATTTCTTTGGGTTACTACAGCTCTAATGTTTGTTTATCTTAAGCAAGTCACTTTAAACTTTTTTAGCTTCTCATTCCTTTTTTGGCCCCATGAAGATAATAATACTTGACCTGCCTACCGCACAGGGCCGCTGTGATGAGGAAGAAATGAAGCCATGATGTGGGTGAAATCTCTTGGGAAACCATAAATCACTGTAAGATCTGAGGTCAGAGTTAAAGAAGTAGCTTTCCATTTAATGGAACATAAAAAGTTAAGCTCCCAATTTTGACCTCCTGGCCCCAAAGCTTTATAATCCTTCACAGCACACGCTGGTAATTCTTCTTGTTTTGAAGGAGGGAACCTCTCATCTCTCATAACTAAGAGGTTTCCAAACTTGGAGGTCATTTAAGAAGCATTCCTGAGTTAATCCAACGAGTCAAAGAATTAGATGATCTGACTCAACCTCAGGTTCTACCCCACTGAGATCAGACCTGCTGTTTCCTATTCCTATCAGTGAATGACTTTCCCCTTTCACCTTCTGCTACAATCAGCCCCAGAAGGTACAAAAATCTGCCAACTTGAAAAGAAATTCTGAAAAAATAAAGTTTAACGGAAATGATGGGTGAAGGCCACCCTCACTGTTAAGATGTTACGCTTCCGCAAAGGCTGAATGGACTGCGAACTTGAGCCTTAACAGGGGTAGCATCAATCTAAGATATGGTCTCATTTCCTAAGGCTGCACTCTACTAACATTACAAAGAGAGTTTAATTAAGGACTTGCTTATATGGTTTTAGGATTATGCCAAACAGGAGGAAAGAGGGAGCAAAATCCTCCAGGAAATAGGCAGTGGCCTGCAAGATCAAAGCCACTTGTCCCTGAGGTAACCTTTTATTATTTATACAGTCCTTTTTCAAAAGTCAGAAGGGTCCAGAGGAAGCACAGTAGATAAATGATAACTGAGTGCAGGAGGCTTCCTCTGCTGTTTACACAACACAACACGGAATAGTAATTCAGCAGACTATTGCCTGATTACTGCTGTTCAAAGAAAGAAGGGATGCACTAAAGCTAGGAAAACCTTGAAATGTGATTCATTTTTAATATTTTAACAGTTTTTAGATTAGGGTTTCTCAATCTCAGCATTTTGAAATTTTGCTAATAATTCTTTCCTGTCCTGTGCCTTGTAAGATGTTTAGCAGTATCCCTGGCCTCTACCCACTAGATGCCAGTAGTACCCCCTGAGATGTGACAGCCAGAATTGTTTCTAGACACTGCCATATGTCCCCACGGTTGTAGGTGGGGGCGGGAGACAAAAGCACACAAACACACACACACACGCACACACACACACACACACACACGCAGCCTGCATTAAGAATTGCTGTTTTAGAGACTGTGAGTACTGGGAGGTGTGGGAGTCAGTTATTAGCTCCTCATACTCCATGCTTAGGTTGGAGAGAAGTTCAAACTGTGGTCCAAGAAAATAATACTATCCATTTGTTTTACTCAGATTTAAATAGAATAGGGCAAAGCGGGCCCAGAGGGCATAGACTTAGGAGTAGGTAGGACGGTTCTGGCAGGAACTATGGGTATAGCAGGTGAAGGGTCAAGTTTGGGGTGGGGTTGAGGGAAGAATGGAACTGGTGGTACTGTAAATAAGTAACTGGGAAGGAAAGATTGCTTAGGTGAATCGCACACATAAGAGAGATCCTGTCAATACCACAGGCCAAGCAGATGATTGAAGAGTACAGAAGGTGAGAGAACCATCACGACTGGAAGTGGTGAGCAACAGCAGATGAAACTGATTTCTGGCCCAGGACCTGGCACTGGAATTCTATTTCCTGATTCTTAGTCTAGTGCACTTTTCCCTGGCTCTGCATTATAACTGCATTTTTGCTGTACACTTAAATGCTTTATGTGATATTCTAACTAGGCTGTTTGGGATTGAATCATGTCCCTCACAAAAGTCATGTTCAGCATGTTCGGGCCCTGTGAGTATGAACCCATGTGTAAATAGGACCTTTGAAGATGTAATTAGTTAAGATGTGACCACAATGAATGAGAGTGGGCCTTAATCCCATATGGCTGAAGTCCTTAGAAGCAAAGGAAATTGGTCATGGAAAAGAAGCCATGGGGAGTAGCTAGAAGCTGGAAGTCAACAGAACCTGGAGGAGAAAGGCATTTGCCCTATGACAGAAAAGCCAGGAATTCCAAAGATTACTGACCAGCCAGGAGATACTGACCCCAGAAGGAAGCAAAACTTCTAGCCCCTGAAACTATGAGCCAATAAATTCCTATTCTAAGCCAACCCATTGTGTGATACTTGTTCCAGCAGCTACAAAACTAAACCAGATGCTTTAGGCTGCAAGTAAGAGAAAGCACAATTTCAAATGACTTAAATAACAAGAGCATTTATTATATCACATTACAAAAGTCTAGAGATAAGATGGTGTGATGGTTAGGCTAAGGTGTCAACTCAGTCAGGTAATTGTGCCCAGTTGTTTGGTCCAGCAAGCTCTGGGCTAATTGTAATACAAGGACATTTATGGACTTTGGTCACCAGTGAGTTTACTACATGGATGGCTGATTACATCTGTATCAATCAGGGATATTGCATCAGCAATGGATGATGCTTATCCAATCAGTTGACTGCCTTAAAAGGGGAAATGATTTCAACATTCAGAGAGAATTTCCCAGCTTGTCTTTGGACAGCCAATATCTCCTCGAAACTCATCTAGGTCCTTCATTGGACTTTTACCTGAGCACCTGGTTTGCAGCCTGCCTGTGGAACCTGGACTTGTGCATCCCCACAGTTACATGAGACTCTTATAAAATCTCATATTATTGACAGATATCCCCTGTTGATTCTATTTCCCTAGAGAATCCTGACTAATACAGATGGATTCAAGTTTGGAAAATTCAAACCAGGTAATCAGGCACTCAGGTTCTTTTCCCCTTTCTGTTCTACCATCCTCAGTGGGTTGACTTATCCTTGGCAACTACAGGGTGTCCCTTTACAACTACAGGGTGGTGCCACAGCTACAAAATCACACCAAAGACAACATCTGGCAGCAACAGAAAGAATCTCTTCCAGTATGTCTCTGGCAAAGGAGAGAGACCCTTTTAATTGGCTTCCCTGAACCTGGAGATGGAGCACAGTCACCCTGAGCCTGTAACACTGCAGACCAAACAAAATAGGGGTTGTTGTTGGGTGGACATCCAAACTACGCATGGATTATTTTATTTAACTTAAACTTTTCACTACAGTTCTGTAAGAGAGGTATTGTTGGTAACTTCATTTTATGCCTAAGGAATTTTGACAAAGTTAAATGCTTTGCCCAAGGTCATTCAGCTGGCAAGTGGTAGAGTCAGGATTCAAATGGATGGTCAGACTTCAGAGCACTTTTTTGTTAAGAGTTATTCTATGGTGTCTATGATAAGGTAGATGGTGGTGGTTTGGCAGTGGACGGGGGTGACGGTGGTGCAGCAATATGAGTGGGGTCGACAGTGCTAGAGTGTAAGTGGGGTTGGAGGGATGGGTTGGGCCATTTATGGAGGTGGGTGGAGAGCTGGAGGAAGGAACAGGTGAACTCTGGGGAGGCCAAGAACTGTGGTTGAGAATACAATTGTGGGAGTGTTCTTTCAGTATCTATGGTGGGGGGTGGGGTCACTGGTACAGGGTGTCAGTGGTGGGGGAATGTGTGGGGAGGGGTGCACCTGGGGCATGACTACATGGATATGAAGGTGTTCATGTTATCAGAGGGTGTTTACTCAGTGAGTTGAGACCCACACAACAACCAACAAAATATCTTGGGGAGTTCTGCTACATTCTCTAATAGAGTGGCAATAATCCCTAGAGTATATAAGTAGTGCCTAATAAAAGAAAACAGACCAATATGCCAAGCCTTTGATATTAATGCTTATACTTATGAACCTTATTCTGGTAAAATTGAAACTTATACTAATAATAACTAATGCCTAAGAGTTACCTTCTAAAAACCTTCTTGTTACTCAAATGTGGCCTCTCTCTAAGACAAACTCAACAAATAAACTCACTACTTTCCCCCTTGTATGGGACATGACTCCTGGG
>PVKH010035634.1:0-11702 GCA_004027955.1 Chaetophractus vellerosus
CCCGTGAAAAGCGGAGCTGCTGCCCGCGAAAGCGGAAGCCGGCAGCCCGCAAAAACATGGAGGACTGCTGCCCGCGAAACATGGAGCGGAGCCCCCCGTGGAAACGGAATGGAGCCACCCTGGAACGGAACGAGCCACCGCCGTGGAGGGCCAACTCGGCGCGTCGCCGCGGGGACGGGGGGAGACAAGAAGCAGACATGGAAAGACACAGAAGAATGGACACACAGCAAGAGCAAGCAGAAAGGGGGGGGGATATGTAATAAATAATAAATAAATCTTTAAAAAAAAAAAAAAAAAATCTGCTTCTCAAATCTTCTGCCTTACCTTTTATACTTGAGACCACACCCACCGAGGTGTGGGGCTCATTCCCCGTCTGAGGCAGCCCAGTCAACACCCTAATCATAACCCAATCATGCCCGGCTGAGCAAATCAGTTTACATGCATGATTCAATTTATATTTTTGGAATTCATAATTAGATAAAATTGTCAAACCATTACAAATATATATGTGTATATAATTAAAGGTAGAAATGTTAGATTGTATATATAAGATAACAGAATAAAAATTAAGAAAAAGGTTAATATATACTTTTCCTCCATGTAGCATATTCTGAAAGTTTTAGGCACTTATATAGAATTTCTAAAAGTGCCTCTAATATCAAATTATGCTTTCTGCTATATTGCATTACTTGTTGACATTCTTTTTCTTCCTTGTCAGACTGCAGTGGTGATGAAGAAAGACTGTACCCTCTTTAAATTTGTATTTTAAGCAACTGGTATGGTACCTCTTATATACAAGGCCTCCAACAAATGCTTGAGGAATAGATGGATGAGTGGCAGGTGGATATTGACAACTGGACTAACTCATAGCATGATAGTTAAACAAGCAATTGACACATAATGAAAATTAAGTTCATGTCTTCACTCTGTCTCTTATAGGCTCTGTGACTTTGCTTAAATCACTATCCAATTCTTGGTGCATATATGGAAACTAAGTTAATAATAGACCCAACCTCATAGTGTAGTGTACTGTAAAGAAAAATGATTACAAAGTCTGCCAGTGCCTGACTTAAAGATTGAATAATAAGTTATATGTGTGTTTGTGCATTTCTGTGTAACACATTCAATTTTACTCATAAATATGAAATGATACATAAAGGATGCTATACAAATTGGTTCTGTATAATATATAATAAATAGAAACACACAAACACTCACATATCTTCATGTCATTGATTTTGCAAAATATGGCAGTTCTCTTTCACTCAAACAGGTTTTTTTTTAATCCTTTACTCCACAAACAGATAGTAACAAAGTAGTAAGCAAATGAACTCCTTTGATGACTTCTCTCTTTCTGTGAACAAAGTTTTCTATTTTTTCACACAACTTAATCTGTTTTGTGATTATTTGGAAATAAGTGATACCTCAACATTTAACCAGAAAAGTATACCATTGTTCTTGCCCTTCTCAACACTATCATCATTTTCTTTTTCAGAAAATTAAAATCCTAGAAAAATAAAGATAAAAAATAAAAATTCTGAGGCTTAGATTTCTCAACTGTAAAACTGTTGTGCTAGAATACATGATTTCTAAATTCTCATTAATACCAAAGAATAAGACATGATGGTTTCAAGTATTTATAACTATGGTACCAAACCACTAATTGAAAAGCCTATAAACTGTATAATAATGATTTCATCCAAGAAAAGAATGGAAAATTCAGGAGGAATTTAAGGTCATATAACTTGAGCAAAGTCAGGATTTTCATTCATTCATTTGTGCTAATATGCAATAAATACATTACTGATACCAAATTACAACTAGTGTGTATTGAACCCTTACAATATTCTAAACATTGTTCTTTACATGAATTTTCTCATTTAAACCTTAACAACTGATTTGTAAGTTATTATTGGTATTATTTTCTATACATGCAGAAACTGAAATACAGAAAAATTAAAGAAATTGCTAAGGATCACACAGCTGCTAATTGGGAGCTCTGAGAATCAAACCCAATACCTCCAATAGCTTTGATTAAGAAGAGGGATATCATTTTCTCCATGTCTAGAAAGAATGAAGTGGACTCTAAAGTTAAACAAAGCTCTAAGAAGGAGGCCCATGTTAGAGAATGATGAAATCCATGCTATTGTGAGGCTCAAGGGGATGTAACTAACTCCGAAGCCCATATTCTCTCAATGTTAGCACCCTAACGCTTAAAGAGAAATTCATCATTTGGGCCTTACAATGAAGGACATTGAGGGAAAAGTAGAGCAACCATTCATTCCTGAATTCATTCATTTGTCTTCAAAGGTATCTACTGAGTCCTTACCCTATTTACTGCATGTTGCTGAAGACTTCAGATACAATCATGAACTAAACCTGGTCCATGTTCTCAATAGCTGAAGAACACGATGACATTTATTTACTTATGTGAGTTCTTATTTCCAAGGGGCTTTGATCTTCTATTTATAATCATCCCAGCCCCCTCAACACATTTCCCACTCCCCTTGATCTGATACAATTTTCAAAGCACTGTTTACCATAACCTTTTTTTTCACTACACCCTTCTGATTTATCTTTTCCATTGTTGCCATCTCTTTTCAGTGTCTTTTGCCTCCTCTATATTCACTTATTCTGTCTTATTTTTCCATTAACACTCATCATTGCCTTTTATTTATAACATGTAATTTTAAAAATAGGTGCTTCCCTGGAGTTGGCTTGTACTGCCTTATAAGGGCTTGAAATAATCAATTGTGCTCATGTCTTCCCGATTCTGTCTTTAGTGTTTTCACACTGGAAGCTTGAAATCATTTTTGGTGGAAATTTATACACAACAGAAATTAGCAAATTCTACAACTCAGGGTTCCCTACCCCAGCACATGAATGTTGAGGATATCTCCCTATGAGTTGTGTTAGCCAAAGGAATGCTGATGCAAAATATCAGAAATCTGTTGGCTTTTATAAAGGGTATTTATTTGGGGTAGAAGCTTAGAGTTACCAGGCCATAAAGCATAAGTTAATTCCCTGACCAAAATCTGTTGACATGCATTGGAGCAAGATGGTTGCCAACATCTGCCAAGAGTTCAGGCTTCCTGGGTTCTTCTCTTCCTAGGGCTTGTTTTTCTCTGGGTTCAGCTGCCCTGCTATCTCCACAAGGCCAGCTGTAGACTCCCAGGCAAACAGCTCATCTCTTTTCCCAGGGCCTTCTCTCCTTCCTCACAACCAAACTCCTCTATGTGCTTACTTCCCAGGGCTCCAGCTCAAAATCTCCAAACTCCCTTCTCTGTGGTTCGGTTTCTCTGTGAGTCCCTACCCACCAAGGGAACGGGGATTCAACATCCTACTGAGGTGGCCCAATCAAAGCCTTAATCATTATTTAATCAAGTAAAAGTAAAACCTCTGAATCCAATACACTCTAATATGCCCAGAGGAAAAGACCAGTTTACAAACATAATCCAATATTTCTTTTGGGAATTCATCAATAATATCAAACTGCTACACTAGTCCAATAGGTCACTTTTTGTTTATTGCTCTAACTAAAATGGTTAGAACATAGGGGCACAGAGTGGCAATCATAAATCATTATTTAAAGAATTTTATTAAATAATTATTTATAATAACAGAAATATATTACAATTGGGAAGTTCTCTAGGCAACCCTTTAAAATATTACAGTTTATTATACTTTGGAAAATATTGACCATTTACTTTGTTCAGAAAGACATTGAACAACATTCACTTTTGCATTTACCAGAGATGAATTGCATAAAAATGATTCTGTAATTATGCCAAATTGTCCATTGTAAAAAAAAAAATACTAAAAACACACTATGGGGAGTGCAGTCCAAACTCTGCCAGGTACTTATCTTTCTTAGAATATAACTGTGTAGTCCTTATACCTGTAGGGAAAACACTGCAAAGCAAGCTGTACAAAATTGAGTAGAAGGTAAAAGCAGTATATTTTTTATGAATTTTTAAATAAAATTTTATAGTTTTAAATTGAACGCACAACTCCATCTGTTTATATGAGGCTTCATTTCTTTCTAAAAGAAACATGCTGAAATGTCTTCATTATAAGACAAAGCATTACCTTTAAATTTCACTTTGGTTCATTCCTAAAGCACCAAAGACTTATGCTGTACTGCATATATTTAGTGAAGAGTTGACTTCTAAACATTTTAACTTGTATGTTCTTACCTTCTTTAGCAAGCCCTAAATTGGAAAAGTGGAGTGAGGAGCAAAATGGTTAAACATCTAAAGTATCAGACTGCTTGGGTTTTTATCCAGGCTATCCTACTTAATAACCAGGTGAATTTGAAGTAAATAATTAACCTTTCTGTATCTATGTTTCCTCAGCAGCAAAATGGTTATAATAATATTACTCTTATTAAGATAGTCATTGTGAAGAATAAATATATTAAAACCTATACAACATTTAGAAAAATGCTTGGAATACTCAATAACACAGCTATTTAAACACCATATTTGCAGTGGTTGTTTATGGACAAAGTTTTTTCACATATGCAAATCCACAGCACTTGTTTTCAGTTTTGATAGTAATTTATTAAAAATAAATTATCCTGTTGTATTCTGTGAGTGTTGGACAAAACAAGCTACTTTCATTCAGAAATTCAACGTTTACTGAGCGCCCATTATGTTAGGACTATAGCAATGAACAAAATGGATAAAATATTCATGCTTTTGTGGAGCTTCCATTCCACTGTTATTTTCCTTTGAAATTTTATGATATGACAAGTGGAAAAGGCATTTACACAATAAATTACATGACAAATATTGTAATAGAACCCATAAACACAGGATAGTAAATATCCCAACTGGAAGAATCATAGTTAAAGATCATTGGTCCCTAACTTAAAACTTGAATGACATTCTACCCAAAAGAAAAAGGATGAAGAAAGATGCTTAGCAATTTTAAGAATATAAGCTAAAGAGATAATTGGACAGAATAGAGTCTCATGTAATTTGAGCCTCGGAAATATGGTGAAGTGTGATAAGAGATGAGGCTGAAAATGTTATGTTGAAAATAGATACTAGAGGTCTTTTTAGTATCATGTAAAAGAGGGTAAAATTTCCTAATATATGTAGAAGAGAAGCATTGAAGGTTTTAGCCTGGATATAAAAGTGATTTTGCTTATATATTTCCATCACAGAGGCTTAGGATAAACCATTCATTTCCCTCCCTGGGTAGCACAGACACAAAATGATTTGATATCTCAATCTCTGGATTCCCGAGACCTAGTTCATATTTAATAAATTATACTCGTTATATGTTCTAGTTTGGGTTTATAAGTGAGAGATTATTTTTATAAGAGAGAGAAAAAAAAGAGGCTATTTACCTGACTGTTTGACATCTCTCCAGGCTATTTTTGTTTATCATTTCCACAAACATTGATTTTTAACAGATATTCTCTAGGAAAAGCATATGGTCTAGCATTTATGACACACTGGCTTGAAAAAGTCACTGAACTTGATTTCAATAAAGTAAGAAACTTGGATAAGTTTAGTTTTCACATAAAGCTAATAAAGGGCAGGGGGAGTAAGACTAATGCCATTTGGCGGGCTATTGCATCAGTCACCTATGCCGAAGTTAAGCAAGGATAAAGGAAAAGAGCTCAAACCGGCCTACAGCCAGTAAAAAGGGCACTCAAGAAAGAATTATGACAACTCAAAGATCAGTACTAAATCCCATTCCTTATTTGGTGAAAGGGCGAGTAACTGGCCAAAACTGCTGGAATGTCATAAGGGAAATGTAATCAAAGACTGGGGGACTTGCAAGGGAAAGCGAGACCTCTCGGATAAGACGTAACTTTTGGAGTATCTGATCAATAGAGAAACAGGGGAGGGCTTGCACTCTAGGGGTATAAATTGTAGCCCTTTCTTTTGTTTGGGGTACCAGCCACAAGTTCTGGTTGCACACGCCTTCTTGCAAGATTGAGAATAAAATCTTTTCTTCTCCACAGTCGGGTGAGCTTTATTTCTTCCAGGACCAGTTTTCTTTCTAACAACTATTACAACGGAAGAGACCATAATCACAATATAGAAATAGCAAATTTGCAGTGTGGAAGATAAATTTTTTGAAAAAAGACATTGAGCAAAGTGTGGAGCCAGGTTTTGAGGAGAGAGGATGAGATGTCAATCAGTTTTGGAGCTATTGATACCATAATGCTTCATGAAGGAGGGGAAGTTTAGCAGGATGTGGAGTTTAGTAGAATTGAGGAGGAGTGGTGTTCAAGGAAAATGAATTGCATTAACAAAGCATCAAGGAACTGTGGAGTGAGTTGCTATACAGTGCATTGTAGGAACAAAAGTTCAGGCACAACAGAAACTTCCAATAAATGACCACCTTATTACTTACGTAATACAACATCCAAAAGTCCAGAGGAAGAGATCCCACTGTGGCCAGTCTACCAGGGAAATCAACTGCTCAGGTCAGGATTGGTAGGTGGCAGCTTGTATGCCCCTCTTTGCTTTGGAGAGGAGAGACAAATTTGTGCTGCCTAAGGGTGGAATATTTATATACTCCTTTGGGTGGCTGGAGGCTGCCACTGATAGTGTCTGCTCTGATAAACAGCTGGGGCTGCTTGGTTCCAGTTTTCCATGGTTAAGGTACAGTCAGACCCTTTCATTGACCTAAAGGAAGGTCTCCCCTGGACCACCTAAGGGAAATATACTATTGCAGACAGTGACATACTTAAACATCTGCAGACAAAAGAGAGGAGGGTAGTCAAAGGCTGGGAGATGACTGCTAGGCATGCCCTTGACTTCTGCAGCAGGAATTTGTTTGTTTGTTTGTTTGTTTGTTTGTTTGTTTGTTTTTTGTTAGTTTGCTTGCTTGCTTGCTAACTTGCTTGTTTTCTCCCAGATGTCATTTGTCCCTTTTGGGTTGTAGAGTCTGATATATGTTTGGGGAGACACATTAGTAACTTTGTAGTTAGACTCTGGAGGCAGACTGCTAATTTCAGCAAGAAACTCTGTATGAAGTTGGGCAACTTAATTTCTGAGCCTTGATTTCTTCAGCTTTCAATTGGGGATAATAATAGTCAACACCTCATAAAACTAATAATATCAAATAAAATAGTTAAAGAATAGTGCCTCACATAGACTAACCACTCAAAAAATGTTAACAGTTTTCTTTATTCAGGAAAAATAGTTTAATGTACAATCTTTGATTTAAAATAAATTTGTTGATAAGTTTGAAAATATATGTCAGGGTCAAAACATGGAGTATACTGAAATAAATTGGGATTTCATGCAAAGGATACATAAAACTGAAAAGTTTTGAATAGAAGACTGGCATGATGATTATTATACTAATGCTGTGCTTTCTTAGCAAGAATTTCTAGTATTGAGTGTTACTGAATTACAATTTTGCAGATTTCACAGAGGATCAACTTTTTAAAAAAATCACCCCAAAGGAGAAGAATTGCCCCAAGATTACTTTGTCAACTATATTATATTTATATTTGGTTACTTATCTTCAAGTTTCTGGAATGTCCTTTCCCTTTCTTTACCTATAAAATTGGTACACTCCTTCTATATCTTACTCTGAAGTTCAGGATGGTGTGAAATACTGGCAATGAGTATAGAGACAGGTTTGTCTTACTATTTCTAAAGTGGAGTGCATTTATTTTCAATTTACAAGGTATAACACATTAAAGTGAAGCATAGTTTTTTGGTGTGATAAAAATTTAAATAATAGTTTGTTGATAGATCAACATTTGAAAGATGGAAAGAACTCCTATTGTTATCATACATCACGTTTCTTTGACCAACAAAATTATAGTTTGTCCCTGCCTACAAAAGTTTTCCAATTTGCAATCAGTACTTAACCTGCATTTTCTTTTTCTTGTTGGTAAATATAATTGAAGATTGTGATACTAACCATTATTTCTCTAATAATTGATAATTTTAAATAGTTATGGCTGATATTTCCTTTCAAAAAGGGCTTTATATTGATTATAGCATATATTCTTAGCAGAAACCCTTTTATGAAATTATTATTCACATTAGTATTTATGAAGTATAAATCTTTTAATAAGTAAAAATTTGTGGGCTGATAATTATGTGTACAACATTGCTGAAGAATATCCCAGTTGTTGAAGACCCTGATTCAGCTTGCTTATATTGAAATTGCACACTTTCTCTCCAGTTGCATTTAGAAACTAACATTGTTATGTCTTATTTTGTCTGAATAATCATATAAAATTATTGAAACTCTGGTGTGTAAGTGAAACACAATATATTATCATAGAAATAAAAGTAATGAATTTACAAAGAGTTAAATTTGGTATTGAAGATATTGTCTCTGGCTAAAATTAAATAGATGTCAATATATACTGAACTTATGTAAATTCTCTTAGAAGATATTATGTTACTGAAAATAAAGCACGACACTTTTTTATTAGCTTAATTGAGATGAGAGTCATAATAGATCAATAACAGCTCGACTTTTTAGTGTAGATGCATACCTGGACTTTTACTCCAGAAAACACACATTTCCCTTCCTTCATGCCCTATGCTAGCATAATGGAAAAATTTTCTTCCTATATATCAAGTTTTATATTATTAAATAGACACATTACTAGATCAGAATGAATATAAAATCTCTCCATCCCAAAAGAAATCTCCTTGTATAAACCTAGAACTTAATGATATTTCTTTTCCCAATAGTTACTTATATTTCTGTCAACATGATATATCAAACACCTAAACATAAAGTGAAAAAAATACACATAATTTCAATTTTTCATGTTGTTGCCATGCATTCCCAAAGCCAAAATATCAAATCATTGACTTCAAATTCTTAAGATTTATGTATGTATTTGTTATCAGATAGAAAGACAGTGTATAATATTTCTTCTTGACATACTTAAATATGAAATTTGGTAATAAGTCTAATTCTTTTCATTTTAGCAGTACAAGAAACACTTAGAGTGAAGTTTTACCTTAGAAGACCAGATTCCCATTTTTATAACACTGTCATTTATCAAATTATTATCATACCCACCTGTCAAATCAGGAGTAATTAACAATGCTCTCTTAGCCAAATCATATACAAGTGGAAAATCAGATTATCTGTTTTTGGAGATTGAGATGCAGTGTGGGAGAGAGAAAATTGATAAAAATAACAAAAAAAGGACCATCATGATTACTCAAATGCAAACACATAAACACACAGGCACAATGATTACAAAACCTGCTACCTTCAAATATATATTAACAGATTTCTCTCTATCCCAATGTTCGTCTAATGAAATAAAGTAAAATAAATATAATACATAAATATAGAATAAAAACTATTATAAAATTTGAATGTGGAAAATAACTTGACTTTAAATTGAACATAATTACTTCATAACAAGATGCAACATTGATAATAATAGTTATTATGGAATCAGTAAATGAATAATATTAACAAGAAATGAAATCATAGAGTTTAATATTCTTTTAAAGTTAAAAACCCTTTTAAGAAAGACATAGCTCTAGAAAGAGAAAACATAATTTTATACTAGGAATAGAGAAAAGCAAATTAGATGTATGTGATGTTGAATATTTATAAATGATTGTGGTAGGCTATGCTTTTTTGTATAAAGTCTTGATAATTACTTATCTTTTGTATATTTTATATATCATCATCTTTTGTATATGCATTAAAAAGTAGTAAAGGAAGTAAGAAAGATTGTTAAATAAGAAAACCATCTTCCTCTGGATTCATGAGTTCTCACATATTGAACTATATTTGATCACAATTGAAAAGAAAAGTAATAGTATATTTGGCATTTTTTCTCAATGTGCCAACAGAAGAAAAAATGCCAAAAAAGAAACTAGATTTTTGCACTAAGTGAATAGTTAATTATACAACAGTAAATTGGTAGATAATGCCTTCAAAACATTGAGACATTCATAGAGCAATAAGAGACAGAAGATGAGAATTTTAATGATGGAGTTCCTTTTAGTCTCCTGGCTGCTAAAACAAATACCCTGAAATGGATTGGCTTAAACAGTGGGACTTTATTGGATTGATTTTGATGCTAAGAGAAGTCCAAAGCTGAGGCATCAGTGAAGCGTTGCTTTCTTCCTCAAGACTATGGCATTCTGTGCTGGTGGCCGGCAATTCTTGAGCCATGGCTTTTCTGTCACCTGGTAATGCATGTAACAGTATCTTCTCCTTTCTCTTGAGGGTTCCATTGACTTCTGCCTTCAAGCCATGACTTTCTTTCTCTGTGACTTTCCATATAAGGCTTTCAGTAATGGATTAAGAACCATTCTGATTCCGTTGGACTGTACCTTAAATAAAGTAACCTTACCAAAGATCCTATTTATAGGGGTTTACACCCACAGAAATGGATTACACTTAAGAACATGTTTTTCTGGAGTTATATAGCTCTAAGCCACCAAAGAGTTAGTGTATGTATTCTTCAGGCTATGAGTGAAAATAAATGTTAAAGCATTTCTAATTTGGCAATAACCATGTTTACACCTGCTATTTCATCCAAATATTTTTGTGGGTCCTTGTGTGGGCCTGGGTGAAAATTACTGAAGCTATTTTTATTGGGTTAGGTTGATTGCTTTAATACCTTTCTTGGGAAGGTAGACTGTAACAGGAGTTTTGAAGATGTACTTTTCAGCTTGTTGTGATCATTTCCAATGCTTTATTTTTTCCTTACAGAATAATGTGCCTGCACATCATGGAAGATATAATCTGATCCCTTCTCTTTTTGACTTTTGATCTTCACAGAAACATACTCAGTCAAGCAGAAATATTAGTAGCTTACACATACGTTTCATGTTCTAAGTTTTTCTTTGTATTTGCTAACCCTGACCTTTTAGTCTGGAGTGACTGATTTCACTATGATTTAGTTTCTTATTTTTTAGCTACAATTAAAATATCCTTCCTAGGAACAGTCAGAGCACCTTGTCTGTCTGTCTGACACATAGCAGATATTTAACAAACATTTTGGCCACCTAAACTGTGAGCTTTTCTAACAATGGGACTGTGTGCTATTCATCTTTGAATTTCCTTTCCAAGTTTTCCAGGAAGGAACATAACACCTTAAAAATTAAACATTCCTTTTTGTAAAAATAAAACATGCATCCTACCTCTTCCCCAAATAAACTTCTTGTGAAGAGGATCTAAATATATCTTGTTAGATGTAACAACAGAGTTGTATTGTGTTTCACTGTTAGATTAAAACTTTCTAGAATTATAAATTTCAACATAAAATCATGAGTGAGATTCATGGGTTATTACTTGTTTCCATTGTTCTTTTAAAATATTTTATTTAACTAATTGATCCTACTCTCTGAACCATTTTCTACTTACCCCAATGCTTTGACTGCTCAAAAGCTCTCCATGCCGAAATTGAAGTCCCAAGTCATAGTTTTTTTCAGCCTAAGGTTCTCATTATAATTCAACATGTAATGGGTATCTTTATTTTACATCACAAAGATCATGCCCATATGAAAGAAAAGTTTAAAAACATCAGTTAGCTTACAGTAAAATATAGTAGTCCTTGTAATTCTCATAAATAAAAGTCATATATTTTGAATAATATACATATATTGCTTATTTTTATTTATTATAAACATTATTTGTTTTTCCTGAATGAAAATGTAATTTATGTCTTCCTCATTCTCAATACTTTTATTTTATTGAGGTAAATCCACCAACATCATTTTGAC
>PVKH010035635.1:0-11705 GCA_004027955.1 Chaetophractus vellerosus
CTGTTCTCCTGCTTTTTTCACTAAGGTTTGCTGGAGAAATGATGAGGATGTAATTCTTACAGCCCTGGATGTGCTGAGGGGGTGGGGGGGGCGGGTCTCGCTGCCTGGCTCGGCCAGGGGTGCCTGCTTGGAAGGGAGGGAAGGAGGGCTTTTTCCATGCTCCAGGCCTTCCCTTCTGGCCTGGGCTGTTTGGTCCTGAGAGGCTTCAGAGCAAACCGGACTTGGGGATCTGAGATGGGGAGGGGTGGACTCCAGCAGAAAGAGTTGAAAGAGATGGGAAGGGGGGAAGGCAGAGAGCTTTGGGAGGAGAGCAGAAGAGGTTTGCAGGTGGAGAGTGAAGGAAAGAGAATGCTATAGGAGCAGGGACTAGAAAACATGTTGGCTGATTTATTTGCCATCGAAAACAGAAAAGCAGCCACTTCCTTTTGACTCTTCCACACTTCTTAGGTAATTTTATTCCAGCTGCCTGTATATTGCTTCTCTGAGGCGATTAAGAAAGGCTTTGAATTCAGAATTCCTGATTTACCAGTGGGGGCTGGCTTGCATTGTTTAAAAATCAAGTGATCCACAATGAATTAATCCTTAGTAGGGTGATTTTTTTTTTTTTAACTGTCAATATGGACTGTGGGTTGATTTTAGAGCTCAAATGTAAAACACAACTGCTTTTTCTGTCCTCTTGGGACTTAGAGGTAGGGGAGACCTCTGATTAGGTACTTAAGAAATGGACTGCCTTGAGGAAATACACACTTGGTGTCCTTGGATTTTTGCTAAGGGTAACCAGCTCCCCCTGTATTATAGTGGAATTATGTATCTAAAGTTATAGACTTCAGTGATCTATGTTTTAAAGAACACACTTATTTGTAGGTGGTGAATTGATTATATTTGTGATTAGAAAATAATTTAACATCTCAACATAGCTTGAGAGAGACCAGATATTACACTCGAAAGGACTCTTTCCACATTTCTCAAACTGACATAAGAAAAAGCCTCCCTCCCCTCCTTTGGAAGGAACATTTAGATTTGAGGTTAACATGTTACAACGCCATTTTCATTTACTTCCTTTATATTCTCCATGAAAGGTAATAGATAACCAAGACAAACATGGTGGAATGGTAAAAGTAAATGATAATTTTGGCAGGTCAAGTTGTTACTCTAAAGTTAATCAGGATTTTCCAGTAGCCAAATTGTCTTGTGCAGGTGGCTGGGTGACACTCAGCTTTGGCTGTAATAGTAATTGTACAGTGTATACCATTTCCTTTTAGATGATGTGACATTTTCATTACCTGGAAGAGAATAAATTAGAATATTTTATACCCCACATATAGCAATATGGCTAACAAACTGTGTAGGGAAGGTTCAAGCACATCTGGGCTGTGAGAACTGGACCAAATGAAAGAAAATAATGAGGAAATTGCCCTATCCTAAATCACACTATTCATTTCTACCATCACTTCAGACATCTTATCAAATGTCTTGAGTACAATAAATGTGAGATTTATTACTCCATGATAACCTATCAAGGGAATAATATTCTGCAGCTGTAAACCATTCCTGCCATTTTATTAACTCTTTATCTTTTCCTCTGTTCTTAGGGAGTCAAGCACTAAATGGACTTAATTAATCTCTCCTGTCAAATTTATATTATTACACTTTAGGTTAGAGTAGGCTTTGCAAATGCGTACTACATCAAATAATTCAAGGTGGTATAGTAGTTAAAATTAAAGTTTTATAACTACAATGATGTTTTCCCTTATATGCATTCTGTGTTAACTTTTTATATTGCTATACATTTATTTCTCTTAAAAAAACTTTGTGCTTGCAGTATAATTATTTTTAAAAGTGGGACTGCTTGGGACAGAAATAAAAACATATTTACTATGCATCCTTGTATGTCTTAGGTTATTTGTGATTTAGATTGATTACTAAAAATATTTATTTCTTATTTTTATGGAATTTAGATTAAATTGCATTATTTGTCCCCAATGACATAAGTATGTTCTCTGAGACCGTTGCTTCTCCTACTTTTGTTTTTACTTGATTTTTTAAATTGGGGGAATTCTGAATTAGATATTAAAAGCAAAAGTACTTAACAGAATTAAAATCACCTTGGATTCCATGGGCCTAGAACGTGACCAATTCTGAAATATAAGAGTTCTTTTTTTCCCATTCTTAGAGGATTTATTTGTATTTTTGACAGATTATCTTCCATAATGTTTCTACATGATCGAATTAAAGAAATGCTTTGTTTTATAACTGTATTTGAAAAAACACTTCCTGTTTTCAGAATTGCCCAAGAAGTTGAATGTTATACAATTAGTTATAAATTTTAAAAGGAAATTATTTAAATGCATTATTTATTGACCCTTGGAATGGATATCTATGGTCATTCATTGACTATAGTAAAAATATGATTCATCATTTTGGCCAGATAGAAGCCATATTTAGAGCATTGACAAGATGATAGTTATATAAGAAATGAAGGCAACCAAACAGGAAATTAGTGGGCAAAATATCCTATGCAGTTAAAAATTATTCTTAGCCATAGTTTATCTAGTAGGTATTTTTAATTATATAACCATATTCCCAGCCAGTCGCCAACTTCTTAATGTTTTATTGTGTTCTAGATATTTTTGTTTAGAAAAACTGAGATAGTAATTTCACATATTCATGACAAAAATACTTATGCTTGTTTTCAGAGAGGTTAAGAGCATGAGCTTTGGTATCAACCAGGCATTGAGGTTGTAGGGAGTGCATATTTGGGTTTAACTCTTGAATCTGCTATTAGAGGAGCTTTTAACCTTTCAGTAACCTTTCCCTCCCAGAGCTAAATAGTAATGATAGCAAATTTTGGAAAAGTGTTAACCTCCTTGGCAAAGGCAATTTGGGGTTCCTGTGTAAAACCACTCTTTGTTTTTTATGACATTTCCTGCACTGGTTTCATCTTTCCTATGGAAAAACTTGTATCTCTCAATCAGTATTTCATAAATTTCTCACACTGTGCTTTAATTTAGGACTCATACCAGAAACTTCCTGTTTCTTTGGCTCTTCTGAAATTTCACACTGTGGGCATCAGTTGCAGTTCTTAAGAGAAAATGCCTCTTATGTTTTGCTGGAATTATTTTTTCATAGTGGAGGTCAATAGCATTTGTTCCTATCTTTTTTTATTTGTCAGGTTCGAGTAATATTTTATTTTTAAATTTTTATTTGGAAATATCTTCAACCTTACAGGAGAGTTACAAAAATAATACAAACACCATACAGAGAATTCCAACATACTTCTACCCCACCCAAGATACCCAGATCCACCAGTTTAACATTTTGCCTCATTTGTCATCTCATTCGATATCTATATCTATCTTTCAAACTACTTTCTGACCACATGCTCCTTGAACAGTTAATACAGCCATGTGCCTTTTCTAAGAACAAGGATTTTCACTTAGGTAACCAAATTAATTAGTTACCAAGTTCAAGAAATTTAACATTGACATTAAGTTTATAGTCTATATTCCAGTTTTTTCATATGTCCCAATAATGTCCCTTTTTCTTCTTCCTTTCCAGAGCCCATCCAGGTTTAACCATTCTCTGGCATACCATTTGAGGAGATTAATCACATTCACAATATTGTGATACTCTTCCCTTCCTTTAGTAAAACTTTTCCATCTCTCCAAACTGAAACCCTATCCCATTACACATTAAGTAATCATTCTCCCAGTCACCTGCCCCTGACAACCTATAGTCTAATTTTGTTTATGTGAGCTTGTACATTCTCCAGTACTGTCTTTGTAGTTACCCTAGGGCTTAAATTTAAAACCCTAAGTCTGTAGCAATCTTGTATGCTTTGATACCAATGTGACTTCAGTAGTACACACAAACTATTTTCCTATACTCCTCTGTTCCCCCATCATTATGTAGTTCATATCATATATTACTTATTTATAGGAGTCCAAAAACCACTGATGTTATCATTACATTTTATGCATCTGCCTTTTAGATCCTGCAGAAAGAAAAAAGTGGAGTTACAAACCTCAAAATGCAGTGGTACTGTTATTTAGATTTTTACATTTGTTTCCCTCACTGGAGATCTTTATTTCTTCATGTGGCTTTTATCTATTGTCTATTGTCCTTTCCTTTCAACCTGCAGAACTCTATTTAGCATCTCTTCTAGGGCTGGTTTAGTGGTAATAAACTTCCTTAGCTTTCCTTTATCTAGGAATGGTTTATGTCTTCCTTATTTTTAAAAGACAGTTTTGCTGGATGTAGAATTCTTGGTTGACAGTTTTTTGTTACAGCACTTTAAATACATCTTCCTACAGCCATCTTGATCACATAGTTTCTGGTGAGAAATCAACACTTAATCTTGTTGAAGCTCCCTTTATGTGACATATTGCTTCACTCTTGCAGCTTTCAGAATTCTCTTTTTATCTTTGGCATTTGACAGTTTATTATATGCTGCATTGTGGGTCTATTTGGGCTTATCCTCCATGGAGTTTGCGAAGTATTTTGGATGTGTTTATTCATGTCCTTCATTAACTTTGGAAAGTTTTCAATAATTATTTTTTATAATATTCTTTCCGTCCCTCTCTCTACTTCTTCTGGGACTGCCTCAATGCTTGATGGTGTTCCAAAGGTTTCTCAGGCTCTGTCCAATTTTCTTAATTCTTTCTTCTTTCTGTTATTCAGATGGAATGTTTTCAAGTTTTCTGATTCTTTTTTCTGCCAGCTCCAATCTGCTATTGAACCTCTTTAGGAAATTTTTATTTTCTGTTACTGTGGTTTCTGGTTCCTCTTGATAACTTCTCTCTCTCTTTTGACATTCTCTGTCTTCATCTGTTGTTTTTCTGATTTCCTTGAGTTCTTTGTCTAGATTTTCCTTTAGCTCTTTGAGCATATTTAGAGCCATTTTTAAAAAGATTTATTTATTTCTCCCTCCACCCCACTTCATTGTTTGTGATTGCTGTCTGCTCTCTGTGTCCATTCATTGTGTGTTCTCTGTGTCTGCTTGTCTTCTCTTTAGGAGGGACCAGGAACCAAATCTAGGACCTCCCTTGTGGGATGGGAGAGAGCCATTCAATTGCTTGAGCCACCTCCACTCCCTGCTTTATTGTGTCTCTCATTGTGTTTCCTTTTTGTGTCTCTTGTTGCATTATCTTCTTGAGTCAGCTTGCCACAAGAGCCTGTCAGGCCAGCTCACTGTCTTGTTCATCTTCTTTAGGAGGCACCAGGAACTGAACCTGGGACCTCCCATGTGGTAGACCCAAATGCTTAAGCCACATCCACTTCCCATTTAGAGTCATTTGTAAATAGTCTTTGGTATATCCCAGGTCTGGTCCTTCTCATTGATGGCTTCAAATACTTTAATCTTCTCCTTTGTATGGGCATCTCTCACTGTTTCTATATATGTTTTATAATCTTTGAGGGAAAACCTGGACATTCTGATGTTTTAATGTGTTGTCACTGAATTTTAGACTCTGAGCCATCTGTTCCTTAATATTGTATCCAGCTAGTGTTATGACTGAGCTTTCCTTCAATCCCAGGAGCTAACCAAAAAAAAGGGGGGGAAGGAAAAAAGAAAATACTTTTCCCAGTCTTTTCAGATTGACCTGTGCAAATGCTCTTCTTTAAGGCTTATCCATACAGTGAGTTTGGAGAATAGTTCCAAGCAATAGCATAGGGGCCTCCATGAACCTTTTTCTGGGTCTGTGTCTGGACTTGGGCATGTGCATGCAGCCCTAGAAATTTCCTGCTTACACAGTTCCAAATATCCCCACTTCCCTAGGAAATGGTGTTCTTTGGTCTTGAGTACTGCATTGTATGCCCTGCAACCAGCAATCCCTTGCACCTTGAAACACAGCTTTGACTGCTCCTACAGCATTTTGTAGGAGAACTCTGTGAGCTGCCTTTTACATGCAGAACAAATTTTGAGATGGGTGTCCCTCAGGCCATCATCAGACAGATTGGGCAGACATACATGCTCCTGGTATGTTCATGAGAGTTACTGTACTCCCTCTGGAACTGAGACCAGGCATCTATACTGGGAGCATAGACCAGCTATATGCTGAGCTATTGAGGGGTAGCAGAGGGGCCAGCCCAGGCACCATGAGATCCTGCCTCTTTTAAGTGGGCTTTTCCTTGATTCAGCATTTGCTTTGTTAATATAGTCCTTTAATTATTTTTTGGAGCTTTGAGAAAGATGTTTGTGGAATTTCCTCCTGGTTTTAAAAATCTTCTGTGGGGTGGCAGAGCCCTGAAGCATGTACTCCACTATCTTGATCCTATAATGTCTTTCTTAATGGACCTCCAAGGAGTTAAACTTATTAAACCAATTATAGTGGAATTTGTTGTATTTGCCATCCAATGTGAATTTACCCTGCCAGTCAAACAGTATGCTGATTTCCTTTGGAGAGCTACCCTCCTTTGTGGGTTTCGCCGAGGTTGACCTCAGTTTCAGAAGTGGGCTTCTGATTGGCCAAGAAATGTTACAGAATCCTATCCCTCCCCCCAAAAGTGATCAATCAATAATGAACATTTCACTTAACTTGAACTGGTACAAGACAGGCTCAAGAGTTTTATATGCCCTTTGAGGAATGGAAACCATTTGGAGTTAAAAGTTTAAAAAGATGTAAGATTTGAAATTGTTCTACTCCATTTGCTCCCTCAATGGAGCAGCTTCCTAAACTGAAACTAATAACCACGTAGGGAGGAGAGCCTGGCCACAGTTATAGATGGGGATGACTTGTTCCTGATGACATTATTTACACCTGTGAATCAAGTCATGCCTGAATCATTACCCCTTATGTAAAACAAGAAATTCCCTTTTGATTTGGGTTTCCTGTCCCTTGCAACCAAATGTGATACACTGGCTTTTAGTTTCTCCTAAAAGTTTAACTTTAAAGTTTTTGCTGTGAACCAAGATTTGTTCATCTTCAGGTTAATGTTTTCATCTGGTGTAACTTATGTGTATTAGCCAAAGGGGTGCTGATGCGAAGTACCAGAATTCGGTTGGCCTTTATAAAGGGTATTTATTTGGGTTAGAAGTTTATAGTAACCAGGCCATAAAGCATAATTTCCTTCTCTCACCAAAGTCTGTTGCCACATGTTGGAGCAAGATGGCTGCCAATGTCTGCAAGGGTTTAGGCTTCCTGGGTTCCTCTCTTCCCAGGGCTTGTTTCTCTTTGGGCTTAGCTGCTCTGCTCTCTCCACAAGGCCAGCTGTAGACTATCAGGTGAAAAGCTTGTCTCTTCCTGGGGCCTTCTCTTCTTCCTCATGACCAAGCTCTTCTGTGTGCTTACTTCTGCAGCTCCAGTCAAAACTCCAACCTTCCTTCTCTGTGGTACAGTTCTCTGTGAGTCCCCACCTATCAAGGGGGCAAGGACTAAATGTCCTACTGATGTGGCCCAATCAAAGCCTTAGTCATTATTTAATCAAGTAAAAGTGAAACTTCTGAATCCCATATAATTGAATATGCCCAGAGGAAAAGACCAGTTCACAAACATAATCCAAAATCTATTTTTTGAATTCATAAATATGCCAAACTGCTACATGATGTATACCATAGGAAAAAATAAAATGAAAACCATTCATTTCAAACATGAATTAACATTTCGAACTAGCCCTTCCATAAAATTACAGCAAAAATTTGAAAAAGTAACTTTGGAAGTATAATTGGTCATTGTTTTTCAAATGATGTGCCACATTCTGCAGAAAAGACAAAAATATGGAAATAATTCCCTAGGGACCATGAATGATATAAAACATTGTCTATTTTAAGCCAGACAATATGAAATACTATCTTCCCATGTTTAATGAAAAGTTGTCATGCAGTGTTTGCGTGATGATACCAGTCATCTTTTTTTATTGGCATTATAGGGTCATGATCAAGAATGAGGGCTTTAGAGTCAGACTGTGCAGCTGAGTGACATTTGGTAATTTATTTGACCTTATTATATCTCAGTTCCTTCATTGCTAAAAGTCAGCAATACAATATTAACCTGATAGGGTTTTTATGGGGTCTAAATGAATTAACTGCAAAGCCTAGTAAAAGATCAATAAGTGATGTGTTTTTTATCATCACTTTAAATGAAGAAATGAGATTGGGACCCTGTTTGAACCATTCTCAGTTTGAAGTAATTAAACCACTCCCTGAATTCCCATAGTACTTCGGCATTTATGATTTGTAGTCTTCTTTTACTTATTTATATATGAGTTTTGCCACCTCTTTCCAAAAGGATTTTTGACCCACCTCAACAAGAATATGACGTAGGCAGAAACGTTATTAAAATAGAAAATTGAGGGCAACAAATACGGTAAACACAAGTTAACATATCCTTTGGAAATCAAATTTGATTCTGAGTTTCTGGATGTCAAGGGACCAAAAGTCAAACAACAACAACAAAAAACAAAACAAACAAAAACAATAAAAAACCACAAATCCACTTTTTGTCACCTTATCAGGATGGAAGTTGCATACTCATTTTTCAGTGAAGAAAAAATCTGCCCTTGTGATAAATCATAAAAGATGTTTCTTATGGTATCCCTTATATAAAAGGGCTACTGTTATATAACAGTTGTGCAAATACAGAAATATTTTTCATGATTATGTCTTGGATTTTGGAAGAAACCAACAGCAAAGCCTAAATATACAATCTGTAAGAGGTTATTACCTTTTCTTAATATTTCCACAACCAGATGGTAAATTTTGTGGGTACAGGCATCAGATCTTTGTGTCTTGGATCTTAGACATCTTTATATTTCCCACAATGCTTCACATGTAAATATCCACTAAACCTATCTTAAAGATAAGTGACTATGTAGTCCTGAATGGTGACACACATAAAGGTGGTCCTCACAGCTATTGCCACGAATTCATTGCTGCTTCCTCTCTTTTTCTCCCACTGCATTCTTTGGATAGATGTACACCTCCTTCCAGTAAGATCCTAGAAGGCATTTCTTAGAGTAAATATCCCTGACTCTATAAGTTTGGGTTAGGTAGCATTCTCAGTGTGCCTGTCATTGTGGTAACACCTCACACCTCATTGAAAATGACATTTTACTTATATCCTAGACCCCTCTTTTAGAGTGTCAACTCTGAGGAATGGTGCCTTCACTTACTCATCTTTCAGTCCTGACTCAGGAGGATATCTCTCTCTCTCTCTCCCCTACCCCCTTTGAATGAGCAAATGAGCAAATTTGAATGCTCTCCTCTGCATGGCATTGAGCGATTTTCCAATTCTGGACTAATAATAACTCTTTCCTCACCATCACCCTTCCTTGGCATTTAGGACTCTTTCCTCTGTGATCACAGCCAGTCTACCTGATTCCTGTTCCAGCCACTCAATGTTGTTCTGTTTCTTGGTTAGACCAGACATCAGTATGACTCTGTACTTTTGCCCACCCTCAACTTTTTTCTTTTCTTTTCACTTTTTCTTCCTCTGTGGCATGTTTCTTAGTCCATCTATGCCAAAATCAAGTCAACCTTGCAGTCCTTCATTTGTGCTTATCTTAGGGCATATTTCATGTAAGATCACTCTTTGTGGTCCTGATGGGCTTCTGATGACCACGTGCCAGGTGCTGTCCTTGGTGTGGAAGGAGATAGTCTTGACAGTCCCCCAATTTCTACTATTGTGTTTTGTACCATATTACTCAAGAAATAACTTAAATGAGCAAGTAAATTCACCATCCATTAACTTGTCATTATACTGTAAGATAGGGTCCTCATTTAAATGTTTTTTTTTTTACCATTGCTTTTCCAAGCTCTATGTAGGTATGGTTCAGATATGGAACTCTATGAGCATATCAGTGTATTTGTTTACAGTTTTTTACTTGTCTGTAGTGTGAAGGCTTTTGCTCTTTAAATGTTTCCATTTTCCTGGCATTCTTTATCATATTTTGGCAGTTTTTGAAATTTGTTTCCTGGCTCTGTTAAAAGACTTTGTAGATAATTTAGAAATTTTCATAAACAATTGAATGTTGTACTTTCAAACTTTGTCACTATTTTAGTATATAACACTTCAGGGATCTAAAATAAAATGTTCAAGGTTATAAGTAGAATTAGATTCAAAGTTTTATTTTTGTCATGAAAGCTAAGTTACATAGCTCTTTAAAACAACCAAATAGTATTTTTTAGTCTTAAAATCTAAGATTCACTGCAATCAATTAAAAAACATCTTTCTTTTGAATATAACTAATTCCAGCAGTTTTACCTCTAGAAATGTAGTCCAAGGAAACAATCATGAATTTATAGGGAATTAGTTAAACAGATGTTCATTCCAGCTGTATAAAATATTGGAAAATACCAATAGGAGGAGAGTCAATAAATGAATTATGACATAGCCACAATAGAAAAAAGCTACAGAACCATTTAAAAGATGAAAGTTAAATATTTGTTACTTTCAAGTGTGTTAATACTATAGTAATCGATGAAAGGGAATTATAAAACAGTATACATAGTACCATCCCATTTTCCTAAAACTAATATGTGTGTGTGTTATGTATAGCTTAGAGAAAAGACTAGAAGGTTATATAGCAGCAAGAATGAGTGATACCATTAAAAACAATCAAATCCTCATCCCAGAGTAAAAACCAAGTTCTAACAATGGTCTACCTGAGCCAACACATTTTGATCTGGTTATCTCCCTAAATTCCTTTATTCCCTTAGCACTGTCTTCCAGTCATATTGACCTCCTTGCTGTTCCTTGAACTTCCCATATGTTCTCACATCAGAGCCTCTGCACTAGCTGCTGTCTCCTCCTGCAGTGCTTTCCCTCCAGATACATTGTGGTTCACTCCCTCCCTCCATCAGATTCTTCACACAAATATCCCTTTCTCAGTGAGGCCAATTTTTGGTTGATTCCATTCTTCTGGCACTTCAGATCCCCTTGTTATTTTCTCATGTGCTATAGAATTTACTTAATTATGGTTAATGTTTTCTACTCCCCCTGACAAATAACTAGAATTTGTTGAGCAGTTACTATGTACCATACGGTGTGCTGTGTTACTGTATTAACTTATTTCATCCTTCCATCAGCCCTTTGAAGTCAGTACTTTTATTACCTGCATATTGCAGTTGAGGATACTCAGGCAATGAGGCTAAATAACTTGTTCAAGGTCACATATACCATCTAGAACCACAGCTTGGGCAGGCTGCTCCAGATCCTGAATTTTTAACCATTAATATCCAATGCCTCTTGCTGGAATGTAAGGTCTATGAGGGCACAGATTTTTGTTTTGGTCACTGCAGTATCTCAAGCACTAAAAAAAGTGCTCAGCACAGGTGTTCAGTAATTATTTGATGAATGGATAAATATACATATAAATATTAACAGTTCCCATCTCCTAACAATGGCATTGATAGTAATTTGGATTTGTTAAAAAATTTGTCTCAGACCTCCTTGTTGCTCAATGTGGCCTCTCTCTAAGCCAAACTCAGAATATGAATACATTACCTTCCTCTCAGCATGGGACATGACTCCCGGGGATGAGCCTCCCTCGCAACGAGGGGTTACTAACCAATGCCAATGGGCAGTAAAACTGGGAAGAGACCTCAAATAAAAGGGGGAAATGGTAAAGATATATGAGTTCATAGGGCTAAGAGACTTCAAAATGAGTCGGGAGGGCAACCCAGAGGTAACACTTATGCAAACCCCAGTAGGACCTCCTAGACTTCCAATATGGAAATCACCCCAAACAGAGTGCCACCAGAGGTCTTT